>WEIU01004710.1:115008-176602 GCA_013389925.1 Aegithalos caudatus
CTTTTTCCTTTTTCTTTGTTTTTCTCTTTCTCTTTTCTTTCTCTTTCTTTTTTTCTTTCTTATTCTTTTTTCTTATTTTTCTTCTTGTTAATAAGCTTCTCTGATTTTTGTTAACCACCCTTCTTAAAGTGCTCTGATAATGTAATTGACTTTTTAACACTTTTCTCCTTTTAGAGCATTAAACTTTGGTAGTTTAGACCCTATAGAGTATATTTTCTAAAATTCTATTTTGAACTGTATCTGCTACAATGCTTTTTTCCCCCGGTATATACATGTATAGTATTCATCTAGATCAGTTTGGAGTCTTTTTCTTTTCACTTTTCTTGAGAAAACACAGTCATTTATGATGTCTTCAACTTCTGTCTCTGCGTGATTCCTGCAATGACATTTCCCATTGTCAGGGGGATAAACAATGACTGAAATTTTGCATTACTCTTCTGTTTCTGATCCTGGAGGCTGTGGTCACCACTCTACTCCACACATGTTGCCCCAGTATTAACCTATAAACCTCAATTTCAATCCAGAGTGGTACCCTAGAACTTGTTGATGTGGATGACTTAATCGTATTATTTGACTGCCAAGGATTTCTTTAATGCAGGTACAGTTTCTTTACTAACAGACAGCTATGCTTTCTGTTATGATTTTTACCTTTATGCTATGCTAATTTTCTTTCCTTTCTCCTAGTTCATGTTGCAATGTCCTGTAACAATATCTTCATTTAGACTCAAGTATTTCCATTCATCTGACTGTTTTTGACCATTACCTTTTGCCTACAGGCATTGTACATTTTTTTAAATCTTATTCTCATTGTATATTCCATTTGATTGCAGCTTTATTTATTTTTCAATATTGCTCAATGGTTTACAGACTTCTTTTGCATATTCTTTTTCCAGAAAAGAGATTTTATCTCTTCCTCTATGGAAGATGAATCATCCTAGATTGGGTGTGATTGTTATTTTTCATTTTTCTTTCACTTCTACACATGTATAACCTTTTCAAATGAAGTTTATGAAATTTGTTTTCACTGGAAAAACAAACTAAGAATTATATTAGGTTGATACTAAGGGCATTCTGTTAATAAACTGGTCTGTTAAACTAAAGGTAGAAATAGTCCTTTGTGATGAAGTATCTTTGTTCTTTTATGATTTATTTGATTGCTGACACTTACGTAGTAAAAATTCAGATGTCTTCCATGACCACTGTATGACCTTATTTAATAAAATCTGAACTACATATATAAGGCAACCTAATCAACAGTAATAGTAGAGCTGAACACCATTGGAAATGCATGATGCGCCTTTTAGAAATTTCAGGAAAAAACAATGGAAGCGGCCACATCATAATGGCACAAGCTAGTGTAAATTATACATGATACTGCTTTCGTTTCCCTTTCTTTTTTTTTTTTTTTTTGCACCACATGCTATGTAGTGGAACTTTTCTTTTAAAAGATTACTTTGAAAGCTTCATTGACTCCAGCAGAGCAGTTTTGTCCTCTGGCCTTGATCTTGTGAACTGATCTGGTTCAGAGTAAGAAGAATCTGTACCATCATGGAGTCCTACTTGGCCCTGGGGTCCTGGCAGAAGGTGGGCTCCTTGCTGGAGCAGCTGTGGTCATGGAGGGGTGCCACTAAGAGCTCATCTCAGTGCTGTTACTTCTCCTAATGGGAATAATTTTTGACATTCTTATCAGAGTTCCTCAGTTCCGGAACAGAAAAAATATGTATAATTACTATTTCACTGTTTCACTGCTCACTTTCAATTGCAAAGTATTTTTAATGACAAACAACATTTAAAATATCTGTGCGTATATACATTTATACACGCACACACACACACGCATTTGTGGATATAAAGCATACAGGAACACATATATAGTACATGTGCTGGCCCTCATGCACAGAAAACCACTAATTATACCTTGGAGAAGGAGACTAGAAAAAGAAATAAACCTTTTCCAGGCGCTTCATACTAAGTCTGAAGAAAATTCTCCAGATGTCAATTTTCTTATTGCAATTTATTTGATCTGTTCCTGGATTTACCTCATTTTTGACTAATCTTGCACAAATTGTGTATATCTATCTGTACATATATATGTATTTTTGATAATCTAAGCATATGTATGTTCATTTATTTGTGTCTTTCAACTCCATGCTTTTTCACAGGCAATATGCCTTTACAATGCAAAGGAAAATCAAACCTTGTATATATTTAGGGAGCTGAAAGACTGTGGTTTTCTTTTAAAGACGAAACATATTTTTCAGAGCAACACCTTACACTCAAGAGTTGAAGCTTGTGGAGTGTGAGACTAATTGTTGCATATGTGGGGAAGGAAAAAATGCTCCAAAATTCTCCATGAAAGAAGATCTAGCATGGTAGGTAGGGGAAAAAGCAGTTAAAAAAAGCCAGCATAGGAATGAAAAGGGGAAGTATAGCTCACTGAATCTGAGAAATTGAATTCTTAGGTGCTTTGAAGTCAAAGACAGATTCCTATCTTGCTAAACTTGCATTTGTTTAGTTGCCCTTACATGATCTAAGTGCAGAAGTGGGTCACAAGGTTGTGACAAGGCTGAGTACTTTGCATAGAATCACTGTCAGCAACAGACAGGCAATCTTCTCAAGATCCTAAGGGCCTTGAATATAATAACCGGCAACTAGCTAAAAAAGTCTAAATTTAAAAAAAAATATATTATCCTTATTAAAAATAGTTTTCATGCATTTAAACAATCATCATGACCTGTGATAACCCCTGATATTATATTATTAAAAAACTTTAGGTTATATAAAGAACACTATTTAGTCAGAATATATCTGCTTAAATGGAATCTATGTACGTCAATTTACTCATGAAATCACTATCTAACTCTGGAAATGGAATTTGCTAAAGCACGAAATTTCTTTTTTGCCTATCTGTTGTCTCTTCTACTGGAAGGATATATTCTTCCTATTAGATGTGTTCAATCCAATAGCTACTTGTATAATGTAATAGAACTTGAGAAACCAATTGAGATTTGAAAAAAGTTTCCTCTTCCAATTTACAAAAAGGAGGTGTGAGAGGGTGACATCCTTTAGTTCTAAAATGCTGAAAAACATTCTGATCAGAAACCATTAGTCTGATTACATATCTATGAATAATGCTTTTTTGTTTAAGGTATCATTTGTTACTGTCTTGGTTTGGAAAGACAGTTGTCTGCTAGGGAAAGGTTTATGTGTAGACTATCCTTTAAACCATGGGAAAGATATGCATCTGGGGAGAAGTTCAAATCTGTGTGTGTGGATTTTGGAGCAGAGGTGTTTGTGGTGTACTAGTGATATGGGTTTTATGATATGCTTGAACAGAGAGAGATCTGAGAAGCCCCTGCTCTGGTGAAGAAGTGAGAAGATATCTCTGTTCCTTGAGATGAAGAATCCTTTGCCTTTAGAGTAAATATCTTTAAAAAGTGACACCCCAGTGTGTTTAAGTCCAGTGACCCATAAGCAGTTTGGGACATTGCTAATGGGAGGAGTCACAAACCAGGTTTCCCCTGGTGGCTGTTTGTGACAGCTAAAACCCACAAGGGAACTGTTCTAAGTTGTCAGTGGGATCCATGAGAGAGACTCAGTCCATGAGAGAGATCCCAGAGGGATCTAAGAGAGACTCCGCTCCTAAAGAATTGATAAAAGACTGTTTTCAAATAGTAAAACTGACTGAAAACCACAGGTTGTCTCTTTATGTTGTTTGTAAGAAAGTCAACAGTTTGTAGGGGGAGGATGAGTCTTTTAAAGGTTTCTTTTTTTTTTTTTTCTTTTTCCCTTCTTCTATGTGTGAATAAACTATCTTTGTAACTTTAAGGTAAGTCTGTTTTGGGGTTTTTTTTTTGGTTCTAATTTATCCCACAAAAAGCCAAACACTGAAACCATCACATAATTGGTGCATTGGCTGAGAAACTGAGTCAAAATTGGTGAACATAAAACTACTACAAAACCCTATTCTCACATATGTAGATGAGATGACAGACTGTTGTTCTTTATAAAAGAACAAGTCTTCAGTGTATTAAAGAGCACAACTTTTTATTGTTGCTTTCTGTACCCAAATGGAAGTATAAATCAATGAGAGGAGCCCAGGCACTACCAGAGAAGGTACAGCTCCCTGGATGCATGTTGCTACTGCCTCAGCCCCAGACTTCCTGCTTTCACTCTCTTTTCTGAAATCATAGATAAGAAACTTGTTCAAAGTGAATTGGTAGAGTTTATTTATTGTACTTTATTAAACTTCTCCCTTTTAAGGTCTTTAAACAAAGAGGCACTTCATAGCAAGCCTCTGCTGGTTTGTTAAACACTTTGGCCTTTTTCAGCTCTGCTGTGATTGAAGGGTATTTTTTGAGTTTGAAAGACTCCTATGGGATCTCAGTCATTGCTCTGCATATCACAAGGAGTAACCCAGGCAGCCATTGTCTCTCCAGTCTGCACGCTGGTTTAGTTTGGGGTGGTTTGGTTGATCTGTTCCCCAGAGTTCAAATCTCTCAACAAAGCCACCTGAACTAGCTCCCTGAGATGTAGCTTTAGTTTGTGATGAGTATAGACTAGAAGTTAACGTAAAACCTTCACACCCATGGCTTGAATAGCGGCACTCTTTGCTGGTTTAAAAACTGGTTGGCTGGCCAGGCCCAGAGAGTAGCGGTGGATGGAGATACATCCAGCTGGTGGCCGGTCACCAGTGGTGTTCCCCAGGGTTCACTGCTGGGCTCAATTCTGTTTAAGGTCTTTATCCATCATCTGGATGAGGGGGACAAAGGGCACCCTCCTGTCAGTTTGCAAACAACACCAAGTTGGGCAGGCGTGTTGATCTGCTGGAGGGCAGGAAGGCTCTGCACAGGGGTTTGGACAGGCTGGATCCACAGGCCGAGGCAACCTACATGAGGTTCAAGGAGGCTAAATGCTGGGTCCTACACTTGGGTCACAACAGCCCTCCTCAGTGCTACAGACTGGGGGCAGAGTTGCTAGAAAGGTGCTCAGAAGAAAGGGACTTGGAGGTTCTGGCCAGCAACAGCTGAACATGAGACAGCATGTGCCCAGGTGGCCAAGAAGGCCCGTATCAGCAATAGTGTGGCCAGCAGCACTTGGGAAGAGATCAGCCCTGTGTACTCAGCAGTGCTGTGGCCACACCTCAAGTTCTGTGTCCAGTTCTGGGCTCCTCACTGCAAGAAAGACTTTGAGGTGCTGGAGCATGTCCAGACAAGGGCAACGGAGCTGGGGTAGGGCATGGAGCACAAGTCTGATGAAGAGTTGCTGAAAGAGCTGAGGTTGCTTAGTCTGGAGACAAGGAGGCTTAGGGGTGACCTTGTCACTCTCTAGAGTGACCTGATGGTTTTTCTGGGGCTCCCTGTAAATGAGACCTCAGCCTGTTGCACACCATTCTACTCCATTATGCTTCTTTTATTACAGCTTCATTACAAGGAAATTGAGCATTAAACTAGCACAAAACCACTGGAGTGGAGTGAGGATCCTCCCATTTTTATGCATATAGTTATGCCACGAGCCAAAGTGTGGGTTTTAGATTCTGAAGCTCTTGGCCTTAGGCTTTATGTGTGAGTTGCTGCAACACATCTGTAGGTTTGATGCTGTCTTACTAGGTGGTATACTGGCAAAACGCAGCAAAATAATTTGATTCCAGGAAGAGATTATGGCACAAGTAGACAAAAAAAAAAACAACAAAAAACAACAAACCAAAACAAGCAAGAAGTGTTCTTGACAGTTCCTCTTACTGCTGAAGGGGCTTCACCTTGTCTCACAGATGGCTGCCACCCCCTGTCCAACGTAAGGGAAAAAGAGGAGAAAAAGAAAATATGAAAGCAAGGATGAGTGCAACAGTCCCAGGTGTGACCACAGCATTAGTACTTGGCACCAGGGATGTGGGTGATGAGGTCATTCCCATGGGAGGTGACTGACATTGCCTCCTGCTTTCTCAGAGTCTCCTGGAGCCTGAGCACTGGGAGCTTCTTCTCCCTTCACATCCCAAGAGCGATTGCTCCTCCCTGAGCACAGGCAATTTGCAATTATGCAATACAAAATAGGCAGATGATGGCATGGGCGGTGGTGCAGGAATACACCCCTGAGGTGGCCTTGCAGCAATGAAGAGGCTGGTGGGAAGGGAAGGGCCAAGGGAAGCTGCTGAGTCTGCTGGTGCCCAAGGCCAGCTCTTGATGCACAGACACCAAAGCAAGCTTCATGGACAAGCATTGGCAGAAATGTTTGGTGGTTTTGTTTCCTAAGGCAAGGAACATCTTTCTCAGGATGTCCTGCCAGCTTCCAAGAATGGTGTTACATGTCACCATGATAGCCCTGGGACAGAAGACTATTGTGCTCTAGGTTAATTATAATTGACATTTGAATAAGAAAATCTCCATTCCTCACCCTACCAATCCCTTTGCTATTTGATTCTAGTGTGCACATCTAAAATTAGGCTTTTGAAAGTGCTTCATGGCAGGGGTTGTAAATGCTATATTTTCATAAGCCTGCTGCTCTTGAGGCTTATGTTTTGCCATCTTATGACTTGGCTAATGGCCAGAAATGCATCTGCATAAATTTGGGATTTGAAGGCTTGGTCATATGCTGTCACTTCAATAAAAAAAGAGCTGAAAAAACCTCCACTGAAGCGTATCAAGCTCACTTAAACAAAGAGCATTGTTATGTAACCCTTACTCTTGTACTAGTAAGAACATGGTAAATAAATCCACAGCAGTCAACAATCTACCAGGGTCTCAGCATGGCATTATCCCTTCCCGAGCTTTCCTTGAAACACCTATGTGGACATTTTGACACACGGCGTGCAATCTCAACTCTGCACAGATGTGGTGGGGCCTGCTGTGAGAGTGTGCACTGGGCAGAAGGGAAATTTCCTTCTTCTTCACTTCCAACAGCCCAAGAACCACCACTTTGACAATCTCTTCAGAACATGGCAGCTTATTTTTTATGGATTTTTTAATGACTATACATAAAAATAAAACATAGCCTACCAAATCATCTTCACAAATAAGACAAGTTTTATGTAATCAAAGATTTGGCTTTGGATCCCATTTCGGTGGAGCGTTCCCTAAAGAGTATCTCAAAATGAAACTAGGGTATTCAAAGAAACACTGTTCTATTTTTGTAACGAGATTCTATTTCTACTCCCCACTGCAGGCCCCAGGATTCTTCAGAGTTTTGGACCAGAGATGCTGATAATAGGGGCTGAGATTCCCCATGCAAACATTTCCTCTGATTCAGCGTTTATTTACTTGAAGAAGGTAACAATGTGCATGCTATGGGTGAATGCAAAGGGCAGCTCCTGATCCTTTGGCATTCATCCTGTGTCTGTCTGTAACACATCCCATTGTGCAGTTTGTGTTGATATCTCTGGTAGCAGATTGCCACAAACTGTGAAAAAGCACTTGCAGTGAGGAATAAAGGTGAGGTACACTTGCTCTTGTTTTCTCACTCCCTCACGTTTCTGCCTGTGCTCCATCCCACTTTTCTTCTGACATCAGGGTAACACCAGATTCATCTAATCTCTCTGTTGTGTGGCATGCAACAATGTCCTCTGTGATGCTGTATTAGCAGTCTCCAAGCCTGCCTTTTTAGGCAGGCTTCACTCTGCTCCCTGCATTTTAGCAGCCCTTTGCTGTGGCACCATTCTCGTCATTCCTTCTGATATTTTTGTCTTTGAGTTTCTCCACATCCTGTAATTAAGTGATTTCTTGAAGCCATACTATGCACCCCTGTTATTTTCCTTCCTTCTGAGTGCTTGTCTTTGTCCACCATCTCAGCTAAGATAAGCAAGATAATGATTCGGTGTTTACAATTGCTAAAAAAGTGAAAACCATAGAGGATTTAGGCATACCAGTGTTGTGATTTCACCACCAAATCATTGATGGAAGCAGCATGGCCCAAAGGACAAGGGCTGGACAGAAGGGCAGGACATTTACCCTCCAGTTCTGGTGAGACCCAGGGCAATTGCTTAACTTGCTCTCCTCTGGTTTCCCCAGCTGTCACATGAAGCTGATGGGGTGCTGCTAGGCTGTGCAGGAAAGAGGCACTATAAGTGGCAGATAATTATTAGAATTGCTTGCTTGATTTTAGGCCATGACATTTTGTCTCTCTGGAGACAGAGGTCAGGTTCATGAGAAGGAAATTCCACATTGCTTGAAGGCATAGATGGCATTTCTACTACTGATGGAGAAGTGTGTAAAATAAATAAATCACACATGAATGGCATTATATATAATAATTTTCTCCCTTTCTATCCCACTGGTTTGAATTGTTATCACACATTTACTTTGTTAGGTAGAAATGCCCTCAGATTTGCAAATGCAGCTTTTGGTTGTGAAAAATTTGTATTGCTCCACTTCAAAGGAAGGCTGGGCTTTTGACTCTTCACTAGCTTTAGCCCTGCTGATACCCTTCCCTACAGCTTTGGAAGACATCACCAGACCAGATGGGCTCTGTGCATGTCCTAGGGCCTGGAGAAGACCTTATGTCCCCCCAGGCATCCCCAGTTTGGGGCCCTACCAGTGCTTCTTGGTCTGACAAGACATGTTTTTGGGCTCTCCAGGTGTGCACTGCAGAGATTCCAGGTCCCTGCTCCCCTAAGGGTGAGTGCCACCATTTTTCTGCCTGTCCCACTTGCTGTACCAGTCCACCATACCTCCCCACAAACTTGTAGGCAGAAAAAAATCACATGTGGAAAACCTCACACCAGTGCTTCTGGTATGAAGACAAGATCATATAAAAGCACTAAAAAACTCCAAAAAGGGGAGGGGCTGCTGTGATGGGGAAATCAGGGATCCTTTTAGCTGTCAGAGTGCTGGTGCTCAGAAGTGCTGTTGTTTTCTCATCACCATGAAGCGTGTCACAGCTTGTGGGCTGGCCCATCATGCTCCTGCTACAGCATACAATCTGCATTCCCATCCCAACATCTCTGAGCTGACCCTGTCTGGGCTGGCATACTGATAGCAAGATGCCTATAAAGAGCTCTTCCCTCTCCTTGTAGAGGGGCTGTGCCTCACTTCTGCAGCTCTGAGCAACCACAGTCCGTCTTCCAGCCCAGTGTCCACTGGTCAGATTGATCTGGCCCCAGCTTACCACCTATGGTGCTTGTGGTGCTGGGGACCCCAAGCCTTCACCATGCTTCATGTTCATGGATAGAAAAGGCTTTTGGGACTTTTTACCTTTCTTGGATACATCCAGCTTACTGAAGGTGCACTGTATGATATTCTGCTCTGACTGAGCTGCTTTATATTTGGCCAGATTTATCTTTCCCCATATGGACAAGATTTTCCTGCAGGAGAAAAGAATGTATCTTAGAAACTCTTGTTACAAAGTCATTATTGGTTGAGGGAATGGGTCATGTGCCTCATGGCCCTATGAGGAAAAGTTCCAGGAGGAGGTGAATGGATAAACACCATTGGTGAGTGTGAGCAGGAAAAGAGGAAAAGAGCCTTTGCAGAAACCCTGCAGAGCCAAGACCCCAAACACTGGATACGGAAAGGAGAGCCGTAAGCTTGCACAACTGAGGAGGCTGCATCATTTCAGAAATCCTATGTAAGGGTCCTCCTCATCCTGTGGTTCTGCAGGTACAGACTCCGTGCATTTCTCTGGGACTGGGGTAGTGTCATTGCCTGGCTAGCTCTCAGGCAAGCATCTGCATGGAGAGGAACAGATAAGTTGTTGCTGGAGACATCCTGCTGCAGGATATGGAAGTCCCTGCCTGCCAACCTGATGCATTCTTGCATCTGAGACTTGGCAGAGATGACCAAGGGTTGTCTGACATCAGATTTTTACCTTAGCTGCTCTTCCACATGGGCAAAAATATTACTGACAGGGACTTCAAGCATATCTGGAGAGATTACTTGGATTTTGGGTTACTAGCTAAGGGCATGGAGGCCCAGGTTGTGTCTCCTCAGTCTGATTGGTGAAGAGGAACTGCATCACTACTGAGTAACCGGGACTTGTTGGGACAACTCACACAACTGGAGTGCTGTGATGGGTGGATACCACCAGTCCTTCAGCAAAGACAGGCAATGAGACAAGGTGGTGCGGATATGTGACAGAGCAGCTGTGATATAAGGAATTCTTTCGTGGACCAGACAGCAAGCCAGGGGAAAACTTGTGGTTTGGGACAAGTAATCAGTATTTGCTTCAGTCTGGTGGGAGTTTGTTAATGACCTTTCTGGCGTTAGGAAGAAGGCAAAGCCTTCCTTGAAGAACTTGAAGATATTTCTGGATCACACGTTCCGCGTCTTTTGGGAGATTTTAACTTCCCTGATATACACTGGAAGAGCACTAGAGAGGGATACAGGCAAGCCAAGAAGTTTCCAGAACATGTCAGGGCCAACTGCTTCATACAGGGACTAGATAAGTCAAGCTGGGATTGTACACACCCTAGACCTGTATTAACAAACATTCACAGTGGCTGTGGGACTGATAATCGATGTCAGGTTTGGCCATGGAGACACTGAAAGAGTAGACCTAAAGATTCTGAAAGAAATTAAGAAGACAAGTAGCAGATTAAAGACCATGGACTTCAGGAAAGCACAGACATCAGTTTCTTCAAATTGTTGAATTCCGTATCATGTAGAAACCAGCTCTGAGGACAAAAAAAGCTTAGGCAAACTGGCAGGTCTTTACTGACAAACTCTTCTAAGCACAAAATAATCCCTAGTGTGTGGGAACAGGTATAGCAGGAAACTGACTCAACTCATCAGAAAACTCATGACTGAGCTACAGTGCAAAGACTGAATGTAGGAAGACATTTCTTCATTAGGACAGTCAAGAAATGGCTGCCCAGAGAGGCTGTGCAGTATCCATCTGTGGAAGTTTAAAGGTCCCAATGGGCTGAATTCCTGAGCAAGCTGATTCAATCTTGGACCAAACCCTGCTTTGAAGAGAAGGTTAGACTGGAGACCTTCTCAGGCCCTTTGCAGCCTGCATGGTTCTGTCATTATACAAAAGACTTAACTTGGTAAGACTACCTGGTTCTTTATCATCTATGTCATTATGATCATTGAAGCCAAGTGAATTTCCATTACAAGACTGAGTAAATGTGAGTCTAAGGCTCTCTTTTTAGCCTTTTTATGTGCACATTCAGGAAGTCAGCAGCTTTGGAAAATCTAGATGTTGCAGATACCAATAACACTGCCAAAGAATGCTGGAGTGATGTACAAATGCCAATATATGTCTACTAATTCTTGGTCTTTGTACAGAAGTAGTTATAAGACCTACCAATAGGTTAAAGTGATAGTTTGGTTTAAAAATACAGAGGCATGGCATCACTGATGTTACAAAAAGGACATTGACTTTTCTATTACTGCCCTCAGATTCTGTATCAAAAATCAGATAGTGTTTTTCCAAGAACAGCCCTTCACATAGTGGTTAGTATTGTTGGGTTTTCAAGGATTAAAGAATAAATCTTCATATCAGTCTGATCTCTTCAATATTTGGAGATCAGCTTATCTTATTGGGCAAGTTGCCAAAAGTGATTACAACTGCAGAAATTCTACATTTGAACAAGGATTTTATCAAATCACTCGCATCTGGAAAAAGGTCAAGAAAAACAGTGACTGGAGAGAATGGAAATCGTGCCTCAAAAATAGGATGAAAAGCTGGGAAATTATTCAAAAGCTGCGTGAACTTATGTGTACATCTGCCCAGTGACCAAAATTGCCATCTGAATAGGGCATTATCCCTAGTTAGACCAGGTTTAGCCAAACAAACCATTTCACTAGGCATAAATTGACATTTTCCATTCTTATAGCTTTTCTATCACGTGTGACTATCCCAAGAGCACTGTAAATTCATGCCCTAACTTAATGCACACTAGGCCTCTCCTTTGCAGACAAGCCCTCAGAAGCAGAGGTACTTCCTCCAGTATGAATGCAAAACTGCTTATTTAAGTGCTGCAAGATCAGGAAGCGATTCATGGTCACTGCAAACAAAAGGGGGTAAATGCACCACTGACTACTGGAGTAGATGACTTAATTTAGTAATTAAAGCATCCTTTACATTTGGATTGTTTAGCCAAGTAATGCAGAAATAAATCCATAGGCATCCACTTCATCTATCAGTGTATGCTCTCCATAGCCTGTGAGAGCACTGTGTGCAGAAGTACTTTCTCAAGCACTACTGAAGGCTCTTTTTCCACTAATGTGAGAAAAAGGGGAAAAGGATACAAGACTTTTGTGTCCCAGTTGTGCTCCACAGAGCAGCTGTGCCCATCATAAGTGTCAGGCCTGCAGAACACCTGGGGCATTAATGCCAGCTGGTCAGGGTGGAGAGGTGTGCCAACACCAGTGGCAGCAGGACCAGCTCTGAGCACAGCACCAGGGGAGCATTCTTTGAGGACAGCATGAGACCACTGCTCCAGCCTGCTTTTTGCTAATACTCCAGCAGGAAGTCTGCACCACCCAGAAGTTCCCCAAGAACTCAGGGGCAGTAAGGGCTGTAAAAAACCACATTACTTGGTTTCAGGCCATGGTCTGCATCTTCATAGCAAGCTGCTGTTTGCACATGGGTAAATTCAGGATCTGTATTCCCTTTGCTCATTTCAATACAATCTGTGAGTTCACAGAGTGAACATTAAATTCAGATGTAGCTGGGAAAGATTGCCTTTTGAACTGAAACTTCTCTTTTGTTGATTCCTTCTGGACTGTATTGCCTGGAGTAAAGCATTTACAAGTGCCAGCTTTGCAATTAATTTCACTTACATCACAGCTCACAAATTAGACATGGAACATGTGGCCAGGTCATCTATTTTATCTGCCAGTATACCATTCCAGAAAGGGAGAATACAGGCTGCTTTTCATTTGCCCCCAATTGGAAGGGAGCATTTTTTTATGCACAAAAATAATTAATGTGATTTTTTGTTCCACGCGAGTTCCTGTAGACTGTAATAGGTATACAAAATGGGACTGTGTGCACACATTTGTGTGCATCAGGAGTAAAAACCAACAGGAGGGAGAGAACCGGAATTAAGTGTTTTATGTGCATAAGGCATGTCTGCACAGATCAGTGCAGACAGATGTGGGCTCCTGTGCAGGGCATGTTAGCTTGGCCACAGAGCTGCAGGAAAATGGCTCAATGACTTCCAGATCAGAACCGGCTCCCATTTGATCAACTCAGATCAGGGCAGATGTGGGTACTTGTCTGAGCTCATCCATGTAGACATGCCCAAACTCACCTTCAGACTTTCAAAATATCCCTGGAATGGAAAGGAACTTTTCCAGTTAGAATCTAAAATAAATATTTGCTGGGCTAACAAGCATACTTGATAAAGTGTTTGAAGTGGAGAGACACAAAAAGGACAGTAGAAACCAAAATTACATCATGACGAAACTGATTGTTTAAGCAGGACCTATTTATCAGGAAACCATGGCAGGTCTCCAGCCTAGGGTCAGGTATTTCTTTCCAAAAATGAAGAGGAACATGAAATTTAAATAGTAAAATTTAGCAGATTTCAAGGAAGAAGAGTGCAGAAGGAGGAGGAGAAAAAACAAAATTTAATTTCCTTTATGAGGCTTACAGACGGAGCTATGCTTTGGGTACCTTGGATGCCATTGGCAGCGTTTGTCTCCTTTTCTGCTCTCTGACATTTTGGGAAAAGACAGTATAGAGTAATCATGGATATTAGCATGATCACTGATCAAATTTACCTTAAGCCGCCTAATCAGAGGCACTGTCTGAAGTCAGCAAAGAGGCCAAGTCACTCCCAGAATCTGCATTTAGGGTGGTGAGAAAGGAAATTCAGCATCAGTGACATGAATTTCACCCTATGGTTGGCGTCTCTTTCCTTCTTTTGATCTAAAGGGGTGATGAATCTCATCTTAAAGGGAGCAACAGAAGGAAAAACAAGTAAACAGTTCACAGGGGATTCTGCACACACCAAATCCATCCTCATCTCTGGTGTAAGCCTAGGAGTAACTCAGTCATCAGTGAGGGTCAACATAGCTGCAAATTTTGTAGATAATGAAAGGCCTCAAATGAATGTCTAAAGCAGAATTCCAGCATTGACTAGAAGACATTTCTAACTTCAACTAAAGAAGAATTCCAGCAGAGGTAGCACTGCTGGAAGAGGCAGACTAACTTTTTACTACCTCCCTGTACCACATACCACATTCCTTGTCTAAATAAGTATCTCAGCCTATCAAGATACTTCAAAATCACCATTTCTTTTTATGGTGGTGCTACAACTTTGAGGTTTAATAAAAAATTGCAACTTGTACCATGTGTTTCCTCTGCTTATACAGCTATTGCCAGAACAAATTACTAAAAACCCCCTCCGCTTCATTTGCTCCATTGAAGAATCTTAGTTTAGACTTTTTCCACTATCCAGTTTAGTAATGGTTAAAGGTCAGATTCACCTCTAGGTTTCCCTTAACACACACAGTCTGTTTGTGATGTAATCAGAGACACACTGGTATATGCAGTATTGCATATTCAAAAATTTCTTGGTAGTAAAAAAGCTAATGCTTGCTGGTTCTTTGTTTCTCACCGCTTACCAGATCAAATCTGCCTGAAAGAGTGGCAGCATCCTTGATCATCCCCACACAGACTGTGAGCAAGGCCTGGACCCAAAGTGTCTAATACCTACAACAGAGGAGGATCATGGCACAGTACAGGTCTGTTTGCCTCCCTACTGCTCTTGCTGATCTGACAAATGAACTCCTTCTGTTAGAGAAAATGAACAATAATAAGTGTGCTTAAAACAAAGGTTTTAATAATGTGGTAGAGGGTCCATAATTTCCCCTTCACCCCATAGGTGAGATTAAAAAATGTCAGTGCTACAATGCCCTTTCAGGTAAGAAAAAGACAGTGAGGCTGCCTTGGTAAACAGACTAGCCTGGAAAGGAACGAGATTTGCTGTTTACCATAAAGATGGAAAGTATTCAAATATCTGGCTGAAAATGCCAATAAAGCACAGCAAACACAAGAAAGGATCATCACGTGCAGCAGCAGCAGCTAATTAAGGCTGCTTGGCTGTAAAGACATGAAGGCATCACTGTGCTATGGGATTGAGCAGTCCAGGCCTGTGTTATAGCTTGTGTGTGTGATTGGTAAAGCCTGTCCATGGCTAATCCCAGTCCTTATCCCCTGCTCTAACTGAGGTCACTCATGGTGCTCTTTGGGAATGAAGTAAACATTCAACAGTGAAACACCTCTTCACAGTGGCTCTCCGCCCTTCTTCCCAGAGCAACCTCTGTGAAAATTTAAAAAAAAAGGGTAACATCATAGCATCAGGAGTATTTTAAATGGGGAGATGCTGTGATTGGGAGATGGCTATAATCTGGAAATCTGTGATTATTAGAATAACTAATGCTAATGTATTCCACTTGGGCTAGACCAGCCACGTCAGAGATTATTGCAGTTAAAAAAAAATAAAATAAAAGAAGACATCTGATGCAGTTGTGTTTCTCCAGGAATTTTATTTTTTAAAATGAATGTTTCATTTATAAAGTCCAGATTTTAGTACCCTGCACAGCCACAAGACAACTAGACCTACCTCAAACTGATCAAAATGGAATTTTTCCATTGGGTTCAGTTGACTATCCAAACATCTGTTTTGTGGTTCATTCAACCTTATACGTCAATATGATGTTAATCTCCTTTATACAGAAAAGCTGAAGCAGTGCCAATGATTTAACTTCCTAGGAAGACCCAAGATTCTTTCTCAAGCTGTAAATCCTTCTGGCCTATGCCCAGACTGAAAAATGTAAATCACCAGAGTGGAAACATGGCAAACATGATTTTCTGTCTAAACAAGGGCAGTCTTAACTTTGGAAATTAATGAAGCTCTTTATTAAAAACACCTTCAATGACAATAAAGACATATCTCCCAGAAATTTACTTTGGAAATTAATCAGTGTCTTCTTTACATACTTTTTCCAGTAGTTTTCTGGAAGATTTGTCTTCATTGCCATTATAGGTGTTTCTAGGCCATAAAAAATTCTCTTCTTCATGGATGGGGCCAGCAAAAGCAATTTTAATGCATTATAAGCTTTCTTTTTCTATGGTATTTTCTAAATAATCCCATTCCTTCCTTTCCCTGAAACCAAATTTTTACTCTTTGGAGAGGTGGATCTAGTGAGGGGATAGGAGCAAGGAGCTTTATAGGCACCATCCCTGCCCCAGTGGCCATCATTGTCCCACTTAGGAAGAAACCACTTGCATTTAGATCCAGTCCTACAGATATGAGCCATTACAGCAAAGTTCCCCAAAAATTACCAAATTTAACTCTCCATCTCCATAGCTTCTTCATTCCCTGCACTTTTCTCCAATGAACGATCCAGGAAAATCCCAGCTTCCTTTGACAGGGACTTTTTCATCTTTTGGACTGTCACAAGCATGTTCTGTCATTGATGACACAGTGCAATGCCAAAGCAGAGTTGGACAGTTTGGGAGTATACATTCCCATATGGGACTGAGGGGAAGGGAAATCTAGAGGGGCTCCGAAAATGCAGGAAGACTTTCACAGAGTTTTGGTGGGGAAATGAGGCACATGAAGGGAACAGAAATTAAGAAGGTATGGCAGCATCTGCAGGGTGGAGGTGCAGGAGAGGAACAGATAAAAGGAACAGATGGAGAGCTCTGGAGAAGGAGGAACAGGAGTGGTAGGGTGAGGTAGTAGCGCAGGAAGATGTGGATGTGAAGAAAGGGAATGTGGAGAGCACATGATGCCATAAAACAGCAGTTTCCGTAGAAAGGCTCTTGAGTCCAGAAGGGCAAACAAAAGTAGATGAGTGACACAGGAAGTGGGATTGTAAGTAAAAAGATTTGGAAACTGTTGCCAAAACATTATTGAAGTTTAGGAACAGGAGAGCAGCTCCTGCTCTGTTTCAGTCTGAAAATTTTGTCATGTCCTCCATAAATTCTGTCAGCAAATGCTTCAGGGGAAGGCATAAGGGCTGCAAATGGGTGCAGTGGCAAATGCAGCTGTGCTTAGGTTGGGAGGAACAGCCCCATTGCATTTCCCCACATGTGGCAGAGTTGATTTAGGGAGCTCAGTAATGTTCCTTAGCTCCTGGATAAGAAATGCTTACCTTGGGAGGCTAAGCCACTTCAGCACCCTGGCACTGTATTCTTAGAGACTGACAGTTTTGGAGAATAAGATACAGCTACTCAATTCAACACTGTTTTCAGTACACATATTCTCTGGAAATGTACTCTATCCACATCCGTGTCCCATGTGGCTGTTTGAATCTTATATCTCAGCTAAAAAGAGTTTCCATGGCAATGAATGGTCTAATAATGTCTGTGGAAGAAAAGCTTTCCTTTTATTCATCTCAGGTTTCTTGCTTTTTACGAGTCAGTGACCTATTATTAGAAGGGAGAAAGAACTACTCACATCTTCTACCTAATGTAAATCATCTAGATCTCAGTTGTACTTTCACAGACATCAAGCTGCAGAGTAAATAGAAAAGGAGAAGGTTTACAGAGGCATGAGCACAGCAGGATTTTGCAATAGCAGGAAGATCAGATGAATGCAACTTGTTCTTAGCAACTAATAGAACCACCCAAAACACAAAAGGTGGTGTTAATGAGATTAACTCCCACCACAGAATTTTCCTAGAAGAGAAAAACAGCAAGATAGAGACAGTCCTCAAGATTTTGGGCTGTTCCACAAATAGCACTGCATTGTTAATGCAGGGAATGAAGATAGCAACTAGAGGAGAGGATCTTTTTCATTTGCTTGTGCATAGGATCAAGGAAGTGAGGATGACCTGTACAAGTGTGACCATGATATGACATATCCTATAACTCTTAGAAAAAATGGGATGAGAAAAGACCAAAAAAAAAGAGTATGGATTTAAGAAAACAGTCTTCAAATTACTCAGAGATCTAGCAGGCAAGATCAACACAGGAAAAAAAAATGAAAGAGAAGGACTGAGAGAGGGTGGAGAGTCCCTGAATGTTACAGTAAAAGTCTGATCTATCCTAGTGGAGGGGACATTTAGAATTGAGTGTCAGAGGAAAATGTGGATAAATCACAAGGCTAAAAAAAGGTCATCATATTTCCCATCATTATAAGGGAACAGGGGAATTACAAGGCAATTGACTTTTCTTCAGTTCATAGAAAAATGCTGGAACAAGAAATCAGAGAATTTTGGGCACCTGGAAGATAAAAAAAAAAAATGAAAGACACCTAACATGGATCTGTCATGTCAAACTAATGTAATTTACTTTCTGTGTCAGGGCACCAGGTCTTGTGACTTAGCAGGAGGAAGTTAATGGCACATACCTTTATTTTATTAAGGTTTTCAACATGCCTTGCATGACATTCCCACAAACAAACCCAGAAAAAAAGGAGTAGATAAATATTAGGAAGAACCATTGCTGGTTAAAACCATGTAATCAGATATTTGTGCTCAACACTTCATTCTCAAATTCACAAAAAGTATCTGCTGAGGTTCAGCAATGTCTGTACTGCATCCAGCACTATTCCAGATTTTCAACACTTCCATAGAGAGCAGGCATATGCTTTTTAATGATATGAATGATTAAACTGGGAGAAATTGCAGTGATGACAGAAGACAAGATGGGAAGGTAGAACGATCTTGACAAATTGAAGACATTATTTGGAAGAAATAGGGTGCAACTGGAAAAGGCTAAGTTAAATGTTTTAATAATTAAATAGTTACAGCAACCTCTAGAAACATAGGAAGAGAATGCCCAATTAATGCAGGGTAATGTAGCTTGGGGGTATAATAGTCTGCAAATTCACTACTAGTGAAGAATTCAGACACAAAATAAGCAACAGCTGTGTTATGATGGATACAAATGACCAGTCCATGAAATATGATGTAATTATTTTGCTATATGTGGTGTTGGTTAGGTTGTGTTCCACTTAGGTCACAGTGATTCAAGAAGGATTTTTCCTCTAGGGGTTGACTGGGAGAAGGGTTGGAGGAATTTGGGATATAGTTTGTAGGAGGTTCCCATGAAAGATGATGAGTCCTTAAATGTCTGAAAACGACACATTCAAGCTACTAAACATAAAATAATACTTTAAATATACAAAAGCTAAGGTGTAGGAAAGGAATAAATTTCTCAATGTCTGCAAAGGATTGGATGAAAAGTAATGTCAGACATCACAGCAAGGAAAAGAGGTTACTGCTTACCAGGAAAATTTCTGCAAAGCAAGAACCGTGCAGCACTGCAGCAGACTGGAAAAGGGGAACAGTGAAATCTCCACTATCAGGGCTTTTAAAAATGGATCAGGGGAGCAATTGCCAAGAATCTACTGTGTTTAACTAATCTCTGTCTACTTCCTTCTTTGAATCACCCATAATTTTGCTATCTTACAACTCACACGGATTCATAAACATTGTGAGTAATACAGGCACCAGTTCAGGATCTTCTGTGTTTCACCATATATTTGTAATGAAAATAAGCCTGTAGTCCCACCCACTGCTTTCTGCCTCCCACAGAATGTCTGGCTCGTGACAGTACTCTGACTTCTACTTTCTCACTGTTTATCTGCAGGGGTGATACCTGACTATATCCATGTAGAAATTCAAACAACTTTGCCTTCAGATGTTACCTTGCTCTAGTTTCAATGATAGTTTCAACCAGTTCTGAGACATAAATGCAGCAATTACTGATCATTGCCATATCTTAACCTGCATGTGTGTAAGTACAGGATAAGCTTTCCATTTGAAATCCTCAACCACACAGTAATTTTACTTTCTTTCAGACCATCAGCCTGCTTGAGGAGTGGGGCACCTTCCCACTTGGATTGACTATCTCAAAGCAGCAATTCCCACCTTTTTTAGTCTGCTCCAACACCTCAGTTGTGCTTTTCCCCTTCATCTCGTCTTTGGGAACAGGTCCAAAATTAACACTTACACTGAAATATAATTTGTCTTTTGCTCCTTCAGTTGCTTCCTTCGGACCCTGGTACTCCCACAGTCCTGTGGATTCTTTCCTATGACTATTACATTTGACAGACTTAAGAAAACTTCTTTTTATCTGTAGTGGGGTGAGGTTTTAGTTCTATCCCTTTGAAGCCTTTGTTGATCCTCCTGATTTCCTGGTAATTTATCACCTACCATAATTTATAGTCCTGTTTATTGCCCTCAGTAGGGTCAGATTTCTAAATGCTGAAGGACTGGCTCAAATTACCTCTTAAATCTTGGGATTTGGCATTCCTGTGCTGTGCCTGATTCCCTCTGACTTAATCCCATGCATATCTTCTGACTGTTTTGAGTAGTATTACTGTTTTGAGTAGGTGACTTTCTAGGGGTTTTGTTTTAATTTTAAAGCCTTTTAAACTAAACCGTTCATCGTATGTTTTAATGCTTACCAGAACACTGTTATTTTCCGGTGTTTTATTTTTTCCTCTGTGAGTTCAATTGTATGGTTGTCCTGTATTATCTAATACTCAGCTACTCCTGTTTTCTTTGAATTAACTGCTGTGTGTTAATTAAGACTGAATGGAGATTAGCTTTCCCTCTGATGTGCAAGCTCTTGGCCTAGTTACTCTGACATCCAACACTTGCATCCAAGAAACTTTCTCTCTGGGGCTGGTGTAAGCTGTCCAGCTTGTGAGTAGGCTACTGAACTCCCCTGCTACTGCCTCTCTCCTGCTGCTAGGCTCTTTTCTCTCTGTACTCGCTTTCTTTTTAATGTGCAGATGTGTATTTTTGCTGTGAGCTTGCCATCAAGCTGTAATGTCACTTTTCTTGGAATTCATAAGCATCCTCTTTCTCTCCAAAGGTTGTGCATACCTGGATTTTACCCAGGTCATCATTTTGTCAGCAACAGTATTGAGTTGTGTCTGCACCACCTACAACCACTAATTTCCCCTCCTGGCTGAGGGGGCCCATAGACCTTGGGCAGCAAGGGCACTCTGGCCATGGTAAGCTACTGGGCAGGATGGAACCTCTGCTTCCCCTGTAAGCCCTGAAAAGCTTTAACTTCCCACCTCAGCCTTGCAGAGGGGAGGAGGCCCTGCGCTCCAGGAGGACCCCTATGGCAGTGTCCTGCTCTGGCACAGGCGTGAGGAAGGACAACAGCTCAACTCAGTGTTTAACTTGGAAAACAAAGAGTCCTTCAGAGAAACAGTTCACTGTGTCAGTGGTGCTGGGGCTGGCAGGGCTGGTGTGCCTCTATTTCCATCCCAAGCAGATCATGTGTCTCATTAAGAGGAGAATACAGGCAATTGTTAATACATCTCTTTCGGAGAGTTCTCATTTGGAGAGTTAATCTCATTAAACTCATCTGCAGCAGCCTGGGCAGTCACAAATGCCTGCTCAAGAGGCTGCCATAATGAGGCAAAGCCTGCTCCCTGCTCAGCTTCCCCCGGTGTGGCCGCACCATCGTGCACTGTCCGTCATGCGCTGCCAGGGACGAGTGTCCATCTGCCTTTGGCAGGAACGTGTCGCACACTGCTTGGCACTAACCAGGAGGATGTGCTGGGGGTGTGGACACTCGTGTCAGGTTATGGGTTACACAGCTGTTTGAATTGTTGGGAGGATTTCCCTTGGTTGTTCTTTTATATGGTTTATATGGTGTGAAGAGAGCTTTACTCTTGAAGGGGCTTAAAGACCTTGGCCCAGTTTGTCTGTGGTCTTTAAAGATCCCATGACGCTTCTGGAAAGAGCTGGAGAATTAATCTCTTTGTGCTGCTTAAAGTTCAACAGGGAGAATTATGCTTTGCTTTTCTATCTTTTCTCTTTCTGTGTTCTGCTTTGTAGATTCAGGCATTATTAATATATTTTATAGCATTTTAAATGCGCACTGTGTGTGGTAATGTGAATGGAAATCTGAGGGGTTAAAGGCAAAGGAAAATCCAGTAGTGAACAGCTTCTGTGCTGGGTGAAGATTGTGGTAACAGGCAAGAGGCAGTGCTGGTAGATAACATATGGGCATTGAGAATGTTCAATAAAAAATGAAAAAAAAAAGTCACAGTGCTGTTAAGTACATAAAATATGTTTTAATTCTGATATGATTTTCAAAATACTTTTTAATTGGAAAAAAAGATACTTTCTTTAGAAGCACATTTCTTTGACATTAGGATGGAATTCAGAGGATAACAGACCTCACATCTGATGTAAATATAGAATACCATGACTACATGTCATAAACCAACTTGATTTATGTCAGTGTAAATGAAAACACAATCTGTCCTGCAGCAGCACCCATGTGACAGAGTGTGGTCTGCTGTCTCACACTTGGGATCTTTCTCAACATTATAAACAATCAAATGCCAAATTTGTGGAAATCATCTGGCTTTGTGTAACAGGTACATAATATCCATTAAGGAAGAGGTGATGAAATGAGAGGAAATTAAATGGAAAGACTTTTTCAGAAATAGAGGAAGGAAAATGAGCAATGAGAAATAACTTCAAAGACAAGATTTTAAAGTCCTCAATTAATTTCTAAAAGTAGTCATAGGGCATGCCTGAAGGTTTTCTACAGTAATTAACAACTGCAATTAAGTTACAGTTGTTAAGAGAACAGAAAGTACATCAACGCCACAGGCTGTGTCTGTCCCTAAAATGGGCTTTCTACCAGAAGTGGTGGTGCCTTCCAGACCACTCTGTACTTGCTGTCTACACCAGTCCTAACAGCTACGTTGTGCCCCAAACATCACGTCCCAGAGGATGTTCTCTTGCGGGCAAGTCAGCCAGTGAGCCACCAGCTGCCCACCACCACCTCTCCCACCCCACAGCTCCCCAGCACGGGCTGCACCCCTGCCCAGACTCTGCTCAGCCCCATGGGCCCTCTCCACTGCCTCCTGCATGGCTGAGTTTGGGGAGCACTGTGTAGCACCTCCCTTTGCTACAACAGACAGAGGAGTATTGGAGCCTGCATTTGGGCACCAGACTCTTTCCCAAGGTGTGTGGGGAGCCAACTGCACCGAGCATGGCAACCAGCATAAAGCGCGCTTCTAAAAGCACCAGCAAAGAGCCTAAAACTCAAGTGGCATGTTCCCCCTTCTCCAGGGGAGACTGTAGTAGGAGCAGGGAGGTGATATGTCGAAAATGTTATTGCTTCATGTCTAATAAGCAATAAATGAATTTTATTATTTCTGTTAAGTCATAACCCCTCTGCTAGGTTTCAGAGCTGCTGCAACCTGAGATAGCTAATATATTAGATAATACTGTGTCAAGGGAAAATATATGGCTTCCTGAGATTCTCACTGCCAAATCACACCCCATTACTATTGTTCAAAAATTGCCTGACTGTTAGAACAGTAACAGATGACACTGCAAAGTTATGTTAAAGCACTGTAGTCAAATATCATCAAGTAATCACACAGAGGGGCCATTCTGATTTAACAGAATCTGGAATTAAGTTTGGAGTTATGTATCCTCTTTTCTCTTTGATTTTACACAGGCCATGACATATCACAATTGTTTCTTCTCTTCCAGGCTACATGAAGGAAGTTTCCAGTCTAGTGGGTTAAAAATCTAATGTGAAGCCATTACAGGAAAACCGGAAGCTTTTAAGGGAAGAAAAGCTTCTTCACTTATACTTGGGCATGGGTTTGAGACAAAAAGATGTTATTTATTAATAATTTAAATACACAAGACAAATAATTATTCAAATTTTTCAAATACTGGTCCAACAGACCAGGGATAACACAAATGGTTTGCCCAGGCTGACATGGGTCCAGGGTAGCTTCAAGTCCATATTTTCCTTCAGGAACCAGGCAAAATCCAGAGCAATCAATACAGATACACTTGTTCCCAACTTTTGTTTTGCAAGTCCAGTTTCCTGATGTGCATGTCTGACATGCGACAAGAGGTACACAATTGCTGGCATCTAATGGAGGGGAAAAGGGCAGTCTTATTCATCTAATAGATGGCATTTCCACTCAGAGAAAAAAAAGAAAATACCAGTTCCCAAGGACTCAAAAAGAAATAAAGGATTATTTTGGTGTTTAGGAAACTTCCTTGGCTCACTGGAAAGGTTTCACAACTATAAACCCAACACCTTCTTTCGATCTGGCAAAGTTCATAAGCCTTTCCTCTGGACACATGGGCATAAACCCACCTTGCCAGGGCAAGGGGGCTGCTCTGACTTCCCTGCCAGCAGCTCCAGAGCCTGTGAGGGTGCTAATCATGAAAGCATCCTAAAATTTAATGTTCCAGTACCAATGGACATACCCTGTGACAGTGGCTGTGTAGGAGTGTCTGGGCTAAAATCAGTACTGAAATTTTCCTGTGAGACATGCCATTCATTCCCTTCTCCCCAGAAGGCATAATGTAAAGCCATCAAATTGTTTCTTTTTACAGGGACCCCTCTGCTACACGGCTTGAGCTGCTGCCTGCTCTCCAACCCATAGGACAAGAGTGACTTTTGGAAAGTGTGTTAATAGCAGCTCCTGTACTTCTCCAAACAGATCCTGTGCAGGCGAAACACTACAGAGAAGACTGCTCCTTGCTGCTCTTCCTCACATAGCAACCCCAATTCAAGGCTGCAGCTGGATTGAGAGGTAGTTAAACACTTGTCATCATATTGTGCAAAATGGGGATAGACTGTAAAGATGACCCACACATGGCTCTGAATGATTGTTTATATGACATGTTTATAGCATCAAACCCATCTTAGAGCTGCTGACGTGCAGACCTGCTGAGGAGGGTAGTGAGACCTGCTCACTGGAAACCACACATGCAACCATGAGAAATGCACAGCTCCACTGACTAATGGGCAAAGATTATAATTCATGATGTGTATGGTACTGGAAGGAGCTTCAGCTACTGAGAAATGTGTGGTAGATGCATGAGCATCTCCGTGCATTCTGATGGGTTTGGAACTGCTGGAGACCTAAGAGGGGGTGTTTATCAGGTTTCATGGGAGGGATGGAGATGCTCCTGCTGCCCACCACAGTCAGCTGCCTGGCTGGGGACTGTGCAGGATAAGGCAGGATGACATTCAAGGCTTGAAAAAGGCTCACATTGGAAAAACCACGCCTTGTCTTTGATGGGAAAGAGGTAGCAGGACTGTTTTGGGGCCAGGGGCAGACTGCTACTTGTTGCTGCTGCCTGCTTTGCCCCACTAGCGCTAGTATTAAATAGAGGAGCTTATCTGATGAAAGCATCAGTTTTCACAGATTTACTAAAAGAAAAATGTTTATTGTGATTTTGCATAACTGACAGTGTTATCTGAGAAGATAATTGTTGGGTGTGATAGCAAACATTCCTGTTCCCCAAACAGCCAGCAGGTTTTGGGAATGAATAGGGAATTGTTGTTTGAGCAGTTATCCCTGATGGGTTCCAGCTTTTCCTTTGAGACAGGACTCACTGCACCATCTTGGAACTCTTATTTCTCAGATGCAGCTCACCTTATCGGACTCTCACAAAGGTCGGCAAGCCCACAAAACAGCAGTTGTGGTCCTTGCTCTCCTGTGGTGGTGTTTTGTTTTTTGTGTTTTTTTTTGTTTTGTTTTTGTTTTTGTTTTTGTTTTTGTTTTTGTTTTTGTTTTTGTTTTTGTTTTTGTTTTTGTTTTTGTTTTTGTTTTTGTTTTTGTTTTTGTTTTTGTTTTTGTTTTTTGTTTGTTTTTTTGTTTTTGTTTGGGGTTTTTTTGGGGGGGGGGGTTAACTAATAGGGATTATTTAATTAATTGTAATGAGGACCACTGTATAGAAAATTTGGAGACCGCCCTAGGTGTTAGCTACAAGACAACATGGGCTTTTTTCCAAACACTCAGGTGGCCCTTTGAGCCCCCTCTCAGCCCTTGCCACCTCCATAGGCACAACCAAGGCACTTTGCTACCACTATGCCCATTCCAAAACCAGCCCTGCCC
This sequence comes from Aegithalos caudatus, assembly GCA_013389925.1. Taxonomy (NCBI): domain Eukaryota; kingdom Metazoa; phylum Chordata; class Aves; order Passeriformes; family Aegithalidae; genus Aegithalos; species Aegithalos caudatus. The sequence continues at coordinate 140,768 of WEIU01004710.1, forward strand.
AGGTGAAAGACATGTCAGGACAGTAGGGAAATAAAAGGCAGTGATGGAACAAGAGAACATGCCTATGCACAAGTGTGTCCCAGTGTGTGTTAGGTTCCACACCTGCTTCAGACCAGGTCTGTCAGATAAGCAGGAGACTCCCACTCCTCTGCCAGAGTGCCATGGGTGTCAGAAGCTGTGTAAGCACTGTTCTGACCACAACATATTAAGCGGGTGGGAGCACAGTGAAAGTGACAGACCATTATAGCAGTGGTATTATGGCTTGGGACTGCAGAACAGGTGTATGATCTATGTGGTGCTTTGGGACAAGGACTCTCTTGCATGTTTGCTCCTGACTGTGAAGATATCTTGGTGGATGCAGGGATGCATTCTGTGGGGTAAACTTCGCTTTTCTAAGGATTCATTTTCTCTTGTCATTGTGTCCTGGTGGTTTTCACAGAATCACTGTGGATTTCTCTTTGTTGCCTGCTGCTTGGGCAGGTGCAGCCAGCTTGCCAGCCTGGCCCACCTGAGTGCTATTTTTTCTGTAAGCTACCTTTCTTCCTTATATCTTTGTATAAGCTTTTCAGGAATGTGAACTTTCTGCTTCTTGCTTGATAAGGCTATCAAAACTTCTGTGTTCCCTTCCTGGTGTAAAAGAGCATAAAGCTCCTTGCCAAGTGCATGGGGGAACAAGCAATGTGTGCTATAAAAAGGCTTTGTGCATGGCAGCTTCACATCTTCACCAGCATGTATAAATGCTGTTCCAAATTTTTATCTCTACAGGTGACTGCAAAGGTGATGCAGGACCCTTGGAATTCTAAAGACCTCTGGACAAATCCTTTGACTCTGTGAAGTTGCTGCAGCCTTCAGGTTACCTGGGTAAGCACCAGGAGTCCACTGTGATCCCCTGCATAGCTGGGTGGTTGTGTGGGGTCCACCCACATGTAGGGCTGCCAGGAGAGAATGTGCACCCCATGCTTGACAGGAGGAAAGGCTGTAAGTGAGATACAAAGACCCATCTGAAAGAGAGTTTGTGAAAACTTCCCACATTCTCTGAGTGTGTGTTGTTTGCTAAGGGAGTAGTTACTGCCTTGCCTTGCCTGTTGTCTCTGTCAATCTTGTTTTAATTTCTCTTTATCCACAACTTAGCAAAGAAAGACTTCACTGTGTTGTGCTTACTGTTTTAGGTAGCTGTTCAGTGAGAAAAGTCACAGATTTTATAATTCTGGGATAAGTAAGCAGCTACTCAAGCAGTGTGAACAGTGGAAGACACAAGAAATTTGTTGGTGGGGACTTGGGCTTAAGAGAAAGGGAGGAACAGGTGTTGTGGCTGTCTGTATCTTGAAATGGGAGGATATTGTCTTCTTTGGGACACAAAACATAAAAATCTCAAGGAATGGGAAGGTCAAAAAAAAAACACGATATATTTTTTCAGATAAGCTGTCTTGTGATTTTCTGTGGCCATTTGTGGTAATGTGTATGCATATGCACACCATCCTCAAAAATAAAATTTCACAAGAAAACGGCTCTGGTAATGTGTTTTTCTAAAACCAGGCAGCAAGACCTTCAGAAAGCTCAGGACTGCCTCCAGCAGCTATTTCAGCACAGCATCTTCTGCTTCAAGCAGGAGATGGCAGAGGCAGGCAGAAGTGCTCGAGCTCCAGCAACACGCCAGGATGGGCCCCAGGCAGGATGTGCTTCCCATGCCACCCACCTCCAGCACTTGTGTAAAGGGTGAGTGGGTGGCCAGCGTGTGACATCACAACACAGCATCTGCTCATGTCCTTATGCTGCTCCAAAACACCACAGGCTATAAAGAGCACAGAAGGCTTGAAGCCATCTCCCGGGGTTTTATCCCTAAAGCCTCCTGGGAAATCAAGCTCTCATTCCAGACTCAGACCTAGTCACATGTGAGATGACAAACATTGAAATGAATCTCAGATCTCAAGCTCATCTTTTTCTTGTTGACAGCATTCAAATCTCTCTGGTTTTAGGCCAAGTTTTTATAGTTGTTTTCTTGTGGGTTTTAAAAATCCTTTTTGTTATAAATACTTCTCTGTAATTCTTTTTGAGACATTTCAAACAGAAATTTCTTATGTGAGTGTGGCAGAAGACAACTGATTTTCAAAATTACCCTTCAAGCCAACCACAGGAAAAAGCAGAAAGAGAAGACAAAAAAGAGTCCTTGTCACATAAACAAGCATGAAGTTGCCATTTATGCTGCAGTTCATGGTTTTTACATGAACCCAGTATGTTCCATCAGCACTGCTGATTCAAGTGTTATTTGATTAGAAAGTTTGAATTAAGTGGCTCCTCCTTAAAAAGTAGTCTATCAGACTAAACTTAGGGATTATAATTAAGGCACCTCCTTATGAGGAACAATATAGGGCACTGGGAACATGAACTGTTTAGTGGATTAGCTTCTGAGAGGAGCCAGATCTCTTAAGTATCATCAGCTGGAGGTCTTGACAGGCAGAAAGGAGAGTTTTGGAGGAGTCCTTGCCACATATGCTGCTGTTCCTGCTGTCTCACATGCAGCACAGGCAAGTCTGGTCCTGAGAGAAGCCCTTCAGCAGCTCACACCATCAATGCAGACATAGTCATGATGGTGCAGAAAGGAGCAGTGCAGAGAGAGGAGTCCTCTTTAACTATGAGGGAGGAAAACTGCTGGCATGCACAAATAGGGCTTCTTTCAGTCATGTGGACCTAGAGGACTTCATGAATGTCACAGTCTGCAAGAAGAAAGGTAAAAAAAAATTATGTCTGTGGTCTACAGAGCAGTGTACAGGTAATTTGTTGTCAATGGTAGCTAGGCAGAGGTGTCTGGAAAATAGTAAACTGTGCTAACAGGAGATGAATAGATAATCCTCTTAATCATCATGAAGGCCTATGGGCAGTTGTTGCTTGGTGGGGAGAAGATGAGGAGTAGAAGATTAATGTAAAGGGTGTCAAAGCTACATTTAGTTCCAGGTGCAGCAAAACAGAGGACATGCCACTTCCTTGGGGATTTTCATTCTCTGTCTCTTCCTTCCTCCATCTTTGTTCCCTTGCATCACAGCAAATTCAGCACTCATCTTCAAATGCCAGTGATTACACCCTGCTACAAGACTTTCAATTCCTCCAACAGCTCTTAGATATCTCATTCCTCTCACACCCTTATCCTCTCCTGTACCAACTGCTTTCAGTGTCCCTCCACTGTGACCTGGACAGAAGGCAGAAGATACTATGCTGTTTAGAGCTATTTAAAATAACTTAAATAAGAGTATTGTTCCACTGCGATAATAGATGCTTTACTCTCTAAAAGGCAACAAATGTGGGCGTCCTTCCTCTCCACAGCTGCCTATTATCCCAAGACTTGTAGGATCTTTGAGATTTCTACCTCACTGTTAAATTTGGTGGAATTCAATCAACCTGAACAAATGTATGAAGAAGGGGACACACACATAGGGATTCCACAGTTCCATAAATGAAATTACCCTACAAAATCTATCTATAAAAGAGCTTACTGCTAGTCATAAAATGAAGAAACTGGTTTCATTTGCAAAGAATTTGCAATCTGGCTTGTGGTTTTCTGCAGGGGAGACTCATAAAGGTCTGAATTCCAAGCAGGGGTGTAGGCAGAATGAAAGAATTAGTCTCCTCCTTTAAATGATGGGAAACATCAAACGCATTAGCCCAGCAGCCTTGTACAAGGAAACAATTTTTACTTTGTTATTTGTACTCAAATAACAATGATACAGCCCACTGTTATGGTATGCATCAGCTGAGAATCTCAAAGTTCCTTGGAGCTTGTTGAGCACTCCTACCTCTGCTTAAAATGCACCATCTTTGGAGAGAAATGCAACAACTGCTTTGCACAAGGGCTGGCAGGAAATGTGGAAGACATCCATATTACATCTTTCCTGAATAGGGATTGATCAATATGCCAAAAGTGATGTTTTGTACAGTCAAGAGAAAGGCTTGGGACATGGGTGTTGCTCTTTGTGGGTTACCTCTCCTGACCCAGCTAGATATGCCTACACATAATTTAGACTGTGTACAGAGCAATCCCATGGTACCCATGAGGATTTGGCAATGTCATGTCACCAGATGGCAGAATTGAGGACTGAAAGCTAGGATTTGTTGGTGGTGACCAAAAGTTTGTCTCCCAGGATGGCTGTTTCATCACCCATGAGACACAAGTTGTGGATGTCAGTGCACTTCTCACAGAATAAGTGATCAAATTACCGACACTGTCACCAAAGTCAGCACAATTAGTTTTCTTGCTGTTTGTTTCAGAAATTAGCCCAAGGGTTGTGTTGAGCCATTTCCCACTCAAAATCTCATAGTTTAAAAGTAACCCAGACCAAAACTTGGTGAGTCATGGTGGGTATTGTTCCTGTATGCTTAAGAAATGGTTGCCAAAGGAATTTGAAGTGCAATGACAGGCAGCCACGGATGCTGATATTCAGCATCCAACCTCAGCCTTGCTCCAGCCACATCTGAGCAGTCACATCTCATGGTCTCTGTGTGTGACACTCACAGATACCTTCTGCCTCATGCTGGCCCACCTTCAGGCCCCTTGTACGTGCCTGCATGTACAGTGCAGGGCTGCCTGGCTGGGACCCATGCTGGGGTCAGGCACAGCCTCTGTCACACCTGTCCTACAGAACTGCAGGCAGAAACGGGGCAGGGCTGCTCCAAGGCAAGGCTCATACTCCACCATAATCCCCACTGTGAGCCTATAGCTACCAGTGCTCCTGCCCTACATGAGCCAATACTCCACAGCTACTTCCAGTGGCAGTGAAAGTGGTTGTGGGCAGCTGGAATCAGCATGGTCTTCCCAAAAATAAGTATGCACAGAACTCTTTATATGCTCATGGTCTGAGATACTGATCTAACTTTGTTCATGCTTTTGCAAGAGAACTGTGCTGTTACTGCCCAGGAGAGCTTCCTATCAGCTTAATTTCATACTCCTGACTGTGGCACATAAATGGCAGCCTCCACAATAGACCATGATAACTTTGCAACCCCGCTTTTGTCTATCAAAGGGTTATTTCCTTTGTTACCACATGTAGATGATTGTCCAAATAGAGCTGAGATCTATCTATAAACCTTACAGAATTCATGTTTTAATAGGTACTTGGGTTTCCAGTTGTTTAGTTTATTTACTGCCTCTGGTTTCCAAAATCCTAAGCTCTTGGGTATGCTTTTCCAAAATTTATCCCAGTTGATAGTGCCACTCATAAGCCTCCATATTACCCAAATAACGTATTACTCCAATGGCTCCTCAAGCACTTAGTGCTTGAAGTGTTTCACTCAATGCTTGAAGTGTTTGCAAGTGATCTTACTGATTCAGTGTCCAGATTAAACTGCTTGCACATAGCAACTAAAGGAGTCTCCTACTGTCTCTGTCTAGGAAACCTGGCATTCAAAACCACTGTCCCCTGTAGCAACTGTAGAATGCAGGGGAAAGAGGTCAGGGCAAGACTCAGAGAACACTCAGATATAATGATGCAAACTGATACCCAAAATGACACCTCCATACCAGGGAAACTTGAAGAAGAAGGGATAAATGCAGCCCTTACTGGCAGATATCATGGTGGGTATGTTATGGTCACCCAGAAGGACCTTGGCAATTCAACCAGCAGATGCCCATGGTCCTCTTCATACATTTCGTAAAGAAAGGACTGCAACCCCTTTTTTTAAAAGAACAATACATTTGATAATGATATTTTTTTCAAAAATGAGATTTGGAGTGGCACAGCTAGTGTGGCAATGAAGGGAAAACCATCAGCTGTGACAAATTACTCTGCTACAGACAGCCCGTTGATGAACAGCGCTCCTTATAGATAAATTCCTTTATTGACCCCTGACACTCATGTAGAGGCTTCTCCCCTCCCCTTCCCATTTTATACATGTTTCCACAGCATTATTCTTTTCCCTCCCAGTGCCCTCTGTCTTGTGTTGAAAACATCAACATGTAAAGTGGACTGCTCATCATGCTCTGGGGCTCTCTGGAGTCACTACAACAAATTACAAATGATGTGAACTGATGGTATGAAATGAATAATCTCTGCAAACTGCATGATGTACTAGCCTGTTTGCTGCATTAGTCAGACACTTTGCTTCAGTTCAGCAAAATGCTGCCAAAAAATCTGACCACACCCAGAAAGAAACATGAAAATATTCCTCCCAGGAAAACAGAAAGCTTATTTTAGTTAATTTTTGAAATGACATGGTAGCCAGCTAACTGGATTTCACACAGAGAAAGAAAGAAGTGAAGCCCACTTTCTACAGAAACAAATTATAAATCATTCAAAGAGTTTTAAAATTATTGGGCTACTACAAAAATGCAGACAAATGCTGGATGTGTGCAAGACATACAATTCCATGTGTGAATTTAGGGGTAAAAGTGTGAGTAGATTCTAGACAAGCACATTGCATATCATTAATGTCCCCTTTGAGGATTTCAGAATATCAGAAGGTAAAAAAAAATGAAAGAAAAACATCCCTCTTAGGTCAAACACAGGCCGGGCGGAGACTTGGGCAGCCCTGTATCCTAATGCAGAGTCACCCAGCAGATGCTTTGTAAAGGAAAGAAAGTAAATGAAGAGCAATCCTACACTTCCACACTCAAGCAGGCACTGTGGGTACTTTTTAAGCTGGAAGCTACATCTGGAGCCTGATTTTTAATAGCCATAGAGATGCTTGCTGCTCAGGTGGTCTTTCTTTGCATGCTGGGGAGGTTCGCCTTGTAAACAGAGAAGAGGAACATCCCCAGGGACTGCTCTGGGCTGATGCAGAAACAGCTACCACCTGCCCCTGCTCCTCCAGGGAGCCCCAACTTCGGGGCATAATCAGTCCTGAGTTCCTTTGCTGAGAAAGCCAACAAAAGTTATTATCATTAATATAAATTGTGGTGATGGACTCCCTAATTCTGTTCAGAGAGGTCATTATACAGCTATTACATTGCAACAAAATGTGACCACTACTTATCCAGGCTGGTTTGAATTAATGATCCAGAAATGAAAGGCTCTATATCCTATTAAGTCTGCCAAGCAATGCCAAAGCCCATTACTTTGGTTTATTTGTAACCCGTCAGGAAGGACCCAATGCAAATCCAGATCTGGAGTCAATCCAGAGAAACTCAAAGAGGCAACACTACAGTCTCTCTCACAGGGCAAAACAGTGACTGCAGTGGAGAAACACTAATTTCCATGGTGCTTTGTTCACTCAGATGCATGTTGGAGGGCAATGTGGAAAGTGACTGGGGAGACATGAAGAAGGACTTGGACCCCCGTCTTGAAAAAGCCATCTGCTGCACCAGAACTGCAAGGTGTAAATGCAAGAAAATTACCTTCAATTTTAGCTCTTGTCAGTGTACAACCTCATTTTGTACTTTGCTGTTTGCAGCTAGCAAAAGAGGGGTGGGTTTGGCAGTGGCAGGTGTGCAGGCCCTGGTGTGCACTGCAGGGACAGGTCCAAGCAGGTACACCCCATTGCCTGCGACATGCAACCCTTCTCCGTGCTGGTCGATTTGAGCCAGCAGGACCCTTCAGCTGGCACAGGGCCACCACAACAGGACTGTCCCATGGCATGTTTCCACCCTGCTCCCCACCCTACCCACACAGCTGTTGGTACAGAGAGTGAAACTTTGGTGTCACAGTGATAACTTTATGTCCTTGTGTAATTCAAGCAATATAGTGATAAGGGAATACCAAGAATACTGAACTGGGAGTGAGTTATGATTGTGCACCGGTCTTGGCAGCCTGACGCTAGTGCTTGCCTATTAGTCCAGGTAGATTGTGTGCTGGGCTGGAAGCCGAGTCACGTGCAGCACTGCAGGTTTTCCTATCTGCTTACTGCTGGAGACTGCAAGTAAAGATAAGCATACAAGTGAGCTGAGGCAATCTGCAAAAAAGAAATCACAGCTTCCCTCTCCATTGGTACCATCTGATGTGAAAGGAGGAGGAGGAGGGGGAGAAAAGACAGCCTTTCCTCCAGGCCCCCTGCATCCTCTGCTCCCAAACGAGCTTATGAAACAGCATCACCACCTCAGCAACTGACTGCAGCCTTGATCCAGTCCAGACTTTCTGCAGATCCCTACTGGAAGGAAGCCATTTTTCTTGAGTGTATTTCCAAGAAACAGTTGACAGGCTTGGCACAGCTATTCCTGGAAATGTTCAATAGGTCATCTTCTGGAAGAGAGTGCTGACTGATGGAATTGAACAGATCTTGTTTTGCATGCCGTGCACCGCTCGCTCCACATCTTGGCATTTGCCTTTGCTCTGTGCCCAGGCCCCCCAGTGCCTTGGCCTCCCCACCCACTGGCTTCAGTTACACACAAGCCTGTCTCCAACCTGCTCTGCACCAAAGTGGCCACGGGATTCCCTGTCCTGGGAATATTTCCCTCCTGGTATCACTGCCATGGTTGTCTTGTGCTGCCATTACAGTTGCTGCGTGAAGGCAAATGTCCCCAGACTGTAAATTACAGAGCTTCCTCCTTTGCACACATGCACTGGTGCCATGGAAATCTTGTGCACATATAGAGACAGGCGTGTGTGTGGCAGTTGGGAGCGTGGGGACATGGACTATCCGGCTGTGCTATCCCTGCTTGTCCCTGATACCAGCAAATGCCAGAAATGGGCTTTTAGCTTTTGTGTCATGTTGTTGTTTGCCAGCAGTGAGGAAGCTTGGGGGATGTCGTGCTAGGAGAAAGTTGCTTAAGGTGAGGCCCTCTGGTGAGGGAAAAACCCAAGATCCATGTTGGGTGTTTCTTTTGAGCTTCTCCTGTGTTAGCCTGCTTCTGGTGGTAATTGCCAAGGAGGATCTATTCCCTTCGCTGTTTTTGGAGTGGATCCTGGCATCTCTTGCTAACTGAGGAAAAGGTCTTGGGTAATGATCATGGTCCAACCTGAGCCAGGGCAGGTCAGGATGTCTTGCTGGCACTCCCACCCAGGTTGAAGAAGTGCTGACATGTGCCAGGATACTCCCGCCAGCAGCAATGGGGAGGGGTCTGGGAGCAGGGACAGTCATTCAACCTCCCTAGCCTCTGTTTACCAGTTTTGGTAGGTAGAGACTGCCAATGATTGTGCCCTCAGGTCACCAGTCAGGGAAGAAATTTGCTTCATTTTAGAAAAGCTCTTAAGTTTGCTCCATGCAGAGTGCCACAGCCTGGCTCTGCAGTATCACAACCAGCCTGGCTGCAGACGAGGGAGGACTCAGGACCTCACTGCATCTGAGCTTCAGGGTCAGGCTTGCCCTTCTGCCCACACTATATATTTTATAACCATGTTCAGAGAGATTTAGCATGACTGGATGCTTTTAATTCTGGCCTAGATAGCTCCTTATCTTGCTGAAGGATCTTTGATTCTGTAACAGCACAACCCAGAAGGTATGTGCTGTTACCACCAACAGCAGCCATGTAATGCTCCCTGACCCTGTATAATGAGAGGAGCAAGAGCAGGGCTTGTCTTCATGTCCATTCTCAATGCTTTGAGATGGATAAATCCCTGGAAGAACAATCTATGTGTTTAACTAGGATGTGGCACAAAGAGCTGCCCCTGCCTCTATGCTTGGGCTGTGGTGATTCTGCAGGTTAAATACTGTTTTTCTTTTTCTTCTGCAGTTTGTGAATGCAGCTGTTCAGTAAAATTATTTTTAAACAATGCTTTGAAGGTTCTTTGTTGTCCCACTTCAATGTTATCCAGAAATAATGTACTTGCACTCTGACAGGAGTTAAATTTCAACTATATCAGTAAAAATATCAAGACAAAACACTGATCCAAACAGCTGTCAGAACAGATCCACTGAGTCCTTAGGCAGAGGCTCAGAGAAGCTATTCCTTTCCCCTTTTCACATCATGGATACACTGCACTGCTGCTTGATTTCCTCCTTATTGCTCCCTCCTTGATCCCCAGTGGCCCACAGCTCATCTCCTCTAGCCTGTGGGTTCCTAGAACTACTTTAGCATACAACTGAAGAGGTATTTTAAAAAATGAGGATTGGAAGGTACTGATCTGTGGTAGTAATGGAAACCGAGGTGAACATGCAATGGACACTCATTCCCCATGCCTCTGGAGCAACCCTACTTCACACCTTCCTGCTCATTCTTAGGTGCTGCAAATCTTCCCTGATTGAACAATCCAGAGAATTTTTTCAAGGAAACAATCAAATCACTGGCCCAATTTACTTGTGAGCAGTGCAAGGGGGGTGACCCTGAGCTCACAGACACGAGGGCACCCAGGCCACTGACTTCAAACTAGAAATCCATGAAAGAGAACCGTAACACTCGTGGTTGGTTACCCTATTGCAAACACAAGAACAAACTCAAGTACAAGTACAGCCCCAAAACAAGGACTTTCAACAGTTGAAGGAAGGTGTGAAATGAAGGGTTCATTTTAGAGAAACTCTTTCAAAGGGATGACGTAACCATTCTGAGTACAGGAATGTGCCTTTATTCTTTAGGTTTTGCTCTCTACCTCCAAAGCGTGAGACTGAGGAACACTTCTCCCATAAACACCCTCTTATGTGTGGGTGCAGTTGCCTGCTGCAGCATGTCCATCAGGATAGAAGCCATGCCCCTGGCTTCCCTCCCCCACTTCCCTTGCCCCAGCTCCCATGGGTCTTCTCATCCACTGATGGGAAACACACGTATGCACGCACTGTAGACCTATTGCTGTTTTTCTCTAAATTGAGCTCACTGTGGGTGCACCTGCTCTGCCACAGTGGCAAAGCTGTGTTTTTCCAAATCTATGCCTTCTAGTGCTTTTTAGAGGCATTTATAAACATCTCAAATCATCATTTGTTACTGATTTAATTACTGGTTGTCACCACTCAGCAAGTATTTCAAACAGCTGACAGTGAGGAACACTGTCACGAGCAGTACGGAAAAGGAACTCTTGAAAAAAGAAAAAGATCTCTAAAATAAAGGAGGAATCATTCAAAGCAACACTTTTTGGGGTCCTTGCCTCCTAGGGGGTGGAGATACAGAAAAATGTGCAAGAGTCTTTTATCAATTTATTTGTTCATTCTTAAAAAGCTTCTCAAAGACTGTAATTTTCAGAAACTCATGGATGCCAGTGGGACCAACTCCCATGCCTTCCTTGGGGTCTGAGGGTCCCACTCTGACAGTGGAGGATGCGGTTCCCCAGTCCTCCATTCTAGTGCAGTGCTGAGCATCAGGAGGGCCTAGAAGAGGAGGCTTTGCAGAGCTGTGCCCAGCTGAAGGACACACCTTTCACCTGATCCTATAGAGACTTTTCTTTATGCAAGACTTGCTGTGTCAGCAGGAAAACCATTTATACCTAAATGCAAGTAGGTCTGGGTAAGAGTGTAAGGGGTATAGCAGAAGACGACAATTAAGTTTTGTGAGAACTTGTCCTCTAGCTGAAAAAGAAATCCTAGCCTACAGTCTGGGATAGGATTCATGTGGAAGATATATCTTTTAAATCATACTGTGTTTAATAATAGAGTGTCTTTTCCTAAACCTAGATTCCCTATAGCTTGGTGTCTGCTGATGGGCAGCTAAGATTCAGTGTTGCTTTGTCATTTTGTTCAGAGCTGTGGTTTTTTAGAAGCAATTTAGAAAAATCTCTTCCATTTTACTAGTCTGTGCATCTCCTCAGTATCTGGCCAGCTTGTGGCTGATAGTTCTTAGTGACTCACAGATAAAACCTATTAAAAAAAAAAAACAAAACCCTGAGCAGTGACACACCAGATGTGCAGTGAAATTTTAAAAACATGCTATGACATTTTAGGAATACATGCAATTAATATTAAACAGATGCCTGAAGTTTCCTGCACAGCTGTTTCTCTGTTATGTGTCATGCTTTTTAATGGCACTGAGGTGATACATACAGACATGAGGAAAAGCAAGCCTATTTCAAATTCAACCTTTTAAAATTCTAGCAACAAAGGGTATAGGATGTGGCGGGGGTGGTGGGGTGAAGCCAAGCCACTGAACCTCTCACAAGGCCCAAAATAGAACATATTTGCTCAGGAGTGCTGCAAAACAGTCATGTATCTTGGTCAAGGTAACATACGATCTACTGCTGAGCATTTTATCGCCTTTGTTGGGCACCCTTGCTGTTGCTGGTTTCCTCCAAAAGATCTATTTTTGTAGCAGGGATTCACTCTGTGTTTTTACACAGTTGGGACTAGAACTTGATTACAAGGCCACATTTTGTTCCAGAAGCCCTCTTGCTGTGCATAAACTGTTTAGAAAAACAGTAGGTATTTCTCCAAGGAAGTTTGTCTACCAAGTTTCAATTTCCTTCTATTGGATACATGAACCCTTTATTACCTCCACAAAGGTCTCCTTAAGTTCACCTTGTCAGGATGTCCACATCTGGTGAGATGGCAGCACTACTGCAGCAGCCATCAACATTGGCAGCCAGAAGCATCAGGAAGGAGCTGAAAGCATCTTGTCTCAAAAATCGGTATTTGGTGTGTGTGGGGGAATTGATTTAATTTCACACAAGGCATGGGATCTCAATTAATGGACACACCTATGGCTGATTTAGGCATCAATTATAGTCACTGGGGTGTGAATTAATCTCATCCTAGAAAAAAAGCATAAGAAAAGGTAGATGAATTGCACCCAAAAGGCGCTGCCTTCTCTCCTTGACTGTAAAGGATATGATAGGGATCAACTCTGATCTCACTATGGAGATGTATGGAGATCTCACTATGGGAGATGTAAAAAGTTAGATGGATCCTTTGGCTTTCTAACACAAAACGTTTGGCCAAAGCTAGTCACCTATACTCCTTCAACAGCTGGTGGAAAAGAGATCCTTCTAGAAGATGTCACATGCTTCTACCTGACAGGTGGGCTGAACTGCCTGCCAATAGGGCCCATCTTCATTCTGCTGTCCATAGGAGAAGTGTAAGAGACATGCTTGATCATTAGCTGGTGAAAGTCAGTGAAGCTGGTGAAGGGATGCCGTCAGGTCTCTTGTAGGGTTTCTTTTCTTCAGGTTCCCATCCTCCTCATTCATGACCTCAGCAAGGCCGCAGCTCATCTTTTGGCTGGCACAATGCAAACATGTCAGTACCTTCGCGTTTCCTCATGTATCTTTTCTGGCTCCAGGGTTAAGCAGCTACAGTGATGCAGGAAAGCCCCTGGATGATAAACAGTTCCAAACTAGGTACTCTCCGGTCCCTTACATATATGGTGCAGTTCCCCCTCCTAGCCACTGCCTTCCCTCCTGTTGGAGTCCAGGGCACATGGAATAAAATTCTCTGAGCTGCTCTGGGGGGTCCAAGACCCTGGCTGAGATCTGGGGAAAGCACTGTCTTGGATTTTAACCCATGGGAAAATCTACCAACACTTAGTGATGAATTAAGAATAACAAAGGTTTGAAATAAATAAGTAGTTTAAATAAAAAAGTAGTTTGAAATTAAAAAAAAAGTAGTTTAGTTTGTCACAGGGTGAAACATTGCAGTTTTGGGTTTTTAGAATGAAGGTAGTTGAAGGCAAGATGGAGGATTCTGGGTGGTGACCCATGTTGTTCTCCTTCTCCTTCTCCCTCATCTTCTGCTGTGATAGTAGAACAAGAGGATTGGTAGGATAGATTTGATGTAAAAATTACATGTTGAGAATAGATGGTAATTGTTGGTGTAAAATTATAAACATAGTACACTTTAGAAGTTAATTGGCTCAAATGTCCTTAAAAGGCTTTAGATTCTCACCACGTGCCGGTAGCCATTCCTGTTTTCCAGCGTGTTAGCCTGGTGCTAGGCAGCACGCGAACTTCAAGATAAGATGAAATAAATAACCTTGAAGAAAAGTCTGCAGGCTTCACTCATCATTTTCAACCTTGGCACTGGACTTTGTTGGAAGAATATCCCTATTTAGGGGGGGTTCCGAAAAGGAATTTCCCACATCTCCCACAGGAATCTCCTGTGGCCCCAAATTTTTCCAGCAACGGCTGCTGTCATTCCCTACGTCATTTTGGAGGCTTGTTATGGTTCTCATATTTGCTTTCTCACTATTCATCATGCCTTCTGCAGAGAGTCACAGCCAGTTTATCAGTTACCAGGAGCATGCTTTCTGGGCTGAAAAGCAATTTCCTTTTCTCCTCTTGTTGCAGGAGCCTAAAGAGAATTTGATTTATGCCATCAGTTTTAGATTTAAAAATCTTCAGCTTCACCTAGGTACATTTCCTGGAGATCAGCAATGCTTAGTATAGTAAGCATTTAGTAATGCTTAACAGATGAGCAATTCTGTTATGCCATATGATCATCTCTTATACATTAGGTCTGGATTTTTCCTACTATGTTAATTATAGCTACTGTCAAACCGTGTCATTCTTCTTTTCCTCTTTCTCCTACCAAGCTATGATCCCAGGAGAGGTCACAGCAGTGAATGGTACAACCCTGTATTTGCCTCTTCTGATCATCTGCACTTCTGGCTTGCTAATGTGCAGCACTCCTACTTTGTTGCTGTACTAGCCCTTAAAATCGTGTTTGCCAACATGCCCATGGAGGAGAACACAATGGAAATATCTGAGAAATGTCTGCCGGGGAAGTGGCATTCACCACTGCATGGATGGCTTAAACTCAGCTGTTGTTGAATTTCTGCAGGGGACATCAGAAGTATGAGCCATTGTGGTTCACCCTGAGGGTCTACACAAACCCACACTGTCCGTGGTGGGGGAAGCACAGTGGTACAGGCCATGCATCAGGGCCAGCTTGGACATACAGCAAAGAGGCGCCATGAGGAATGAGCAGGAACACAGGCCTCTGTACTGGGCCTAGAACTCACCCCTTATTCTCTTCCAAGTTTGGAACAGGTTGCACAGGAATGTGGTAGATGCCCCAGTTCATTCAAGGCCAGGTTGGACAGGTGTCTGGGCAAGCTGGTCTGGTTGTTTCCCAGCTGACTGCAATAGGCTGGACTAGATGGCCTTTAAAGGTCTCTTCCAACCTAAATTATTCCATTATTCTATGATTTTATAAAACTTCAGAGAACAACCTCCATTTCTCAGGTAGGACAGTTGAGAGAGATTTTGAAGCAGCTGATACTTCTGTTAATTTGGTTCCCAAGGAACCAGCTATTTTGGTTGCCACTGTCTTGAAGCAAGGCCGTGCTTTGACTCACAGGCTCATACCAGAGCTGGGAAAGCCCCTCACAGCCTCAGACCAAGCAGGTTTCTCCAGCCAATTCAGCCTGACCTTCCCATGACACCCTCCAGAACTGCACCCAATAGCTTGGGCATTTAGACCTGTCCCCAGACCATGGCCTGAAAACCATCAGGAGGACTTGGATGGGATGGGCAAGCCTTATCATTCAGCCTTGCATGGTGCAATGCATGTCCTGATACTGGCAGAGCACTCCTGTCCTCTCTGTGGTAGGACGGTGGTGGTTCTGCAGCCCTTGGTCACCACTGGGTGAGCGGCAGCTGTGGTCAGAAGTGTTTGCTGCTGTTGGCTGTGCTTGGCCAAATGCCTACTGGTGCTTCTCTCAGGGGATGGCTTTGCTTCAGTCACTCATGGCTTGTCACCTTGCCAGGATGCACGCCTTGTGGGATTAGCTTTTGGAAATCGCAGCTGGGTGCCTTGTGAGCAATGTCCCTTCTAGGAAAGCACGTTAAATCTGGAGCCATCATGTCAGCTGGATTTCAGAATTATATCTGATGTGTTGGTAGTGTCTGCCTTGGAAGAGAAAAAAAGAGAAAGAAAAATCCTACTTTCTGTGGCATGTGCTGGCATCTAAGGATGCCCCTAACAGGCAGGGACCTGGGGCAGCACTGGGAGAGAGCTCTTTGGGAGCTCTGAGGCATACTCCCTTCTCTATTGACTCCCTTTATTCTTGTCCTCTACATGCTTATGCAGACAAGTCCCTCTCTGACCTGCTTGTAATTCCCTGGCTTTACCAGATGCACAACAGCTGACTCACGAGAGGCCCAAGCTGACATGGAAGCAGGGAAATCAACGACCCGTCACAGGGAGCCCAGTCTGCAGCTGAAACAGAGAAATCACAGACCTCAAACTCACAGCCAACTGGTCAGGCAGACTCAGACCTTCAACTTCCACTGTGATTTTCTCCAGATCTTTGTAATTACTCTTGCCTGCTGATATTGTGTGGCTCTTGCTTCAGACAACTAGTTTCAGGGGTTTAGTGGATTTCCTTTTTTCAGAGTTTTGTTGGACACACATTTTCGGTGGTGGGTGAGAAAACCTAAGTGTATCACAAGAATGTAAATCTCTGGTTGCCTTTTCAAAGCCCATGTTGACATGCTTTGTACCATGACTGAGAAACACACCCACACTCCTCAGAGCTCTCTCTGCTCTGCAGAGCTCCCCCTGCTTGCTGTGCAGTGGCTGCTTGCTTTGACAGCAACCCTAGGTGTGCACAATCTCAGGTTCACTATGCCTTCATCAAACTTTGCTCACCAAAAGTCTGCATCACTCTACAAGCTGCAGTGTGAAGTGGTTTATCAAATGCTGCAAAGTCAGGACCAGAAATGGAGAGCAAGAATATGTAATTATTGAGGCTCATTTCACATGCAGACATCAGACCTAATGCCACAGAGAGCCCAGTGAGAGGCAAATAAAATTCCTTCAGAAGGTTTGGTTTTCCAAGTCTCCTTGTGGCTTGTTTATTAATCCTGAGATTTTTCTCAGAAATCTTTATTATCCAGAACAGGGGTGTGTGCTATTCGCATGCTACTTCTTGGAAATTACTGGGAGGCAACATAATGGGAGGTAATTCTAGATGAGAATCTGAACAAAAGGTGTTGCTTAAGCATTTCGAAGAATAATTGAGCACTTGCTATGCAGTTTGTTTAATAACCTGAAAGACAGATCCTTATCAGAAGTCTCCACATGCTCTAGTTACTCAATTGCTTTCTTATTTAAATATAGCCTATCAAATATGTCCATAAAAATAAAAGTACCTCATAAAAGGCAGTTTCACTGAGGTGTGCCTGCTCTAGATAATTAAATTAAATGCTACATTTTCCTGCTAGTATGTCTTCATTACCTTGTTTTTTTTAAACAGGGGTGCTGTGTGCCTGTTGGGCTGTCAAGGGCAATGACTGTGCCATGAGTCCCCAGAACTACTCCCATTAAGGTGCCATGGTGGCTGATGTGGTTGTTGGCTCATCCTGACACTCAACCAAGTGCAAACACTCCCAGCTCCTTCCTGGAGTTCACAAGGTGAAGATGGGAAACTTTACCCTCCTGATGGAGAAAGTATCACTAAAAAAAAAATCAAAATAAACAATGAAGTAGTGTAAGAATTGCTGTGTGTCTGCTTCCTAGAGAATGATGTTCAGTGTACATGTAAAAACCCCCCGAAACACCCCACTCTAATTGGCAAGGAAGACTGAATTATTCTCTTCAGGATAACACAAAATTAGTGGTGCAAAGATAGACAAGTATAATAACTAACAATAAAATAGCTTACAATTGAAAACACAGTGAACAGTGACACACAGAAATCACAGGTAGTAGAATGATTGCACACTTTCAGAATCAGAAGGGCTAATATTTGAGGCCCACACTTGAGCTGCATGCCACTGGGCAGGCTTACTTAACAGCTGCCAAATGACCAAGTGCGAGCACCCCAAAGGCAGGGAAAAATTCCCTCTACCAGCACAGAACCCAGACCAATGCTGGACCAATTCTGAATTTAAGAAAAGAAGAGATATTATTAACCAAAAATTTGGCCTGACTCTAGAAATACATCTTCAACTAGGACCACTGCTGGTGGGCATTAAACTTGAGCAGTACTCCCAGCTAAGGTGTTGTCCTAACCTGCCCTGAGCCTGTTCATGGAGGAGACTCTGTCATGCAGAAACACGACCTTGGGCAGTTAAATATTATGCCTAGGCACACATTCCTCAGGACAGCTCTCACGAGAGAGAAGTAACTCACAATCCAGTGAAATCCTTTGAGCATATGCTGCAAGGAGCTGTTAAGGAGGTCTCTGTGCATCTCCTCCCTGTGAATGAACTTTTTGCTGGTGTGGTGAGGGTCTGGCTCTCATCCTGAGAACCCAGTGGCCTTTGCACAAATCTCAGCAACCATAGCAAAGCACAGAACCTACTCTGCCTCTGCCCCAGGGTTTGTCCTTCTCGTGGCCTGAGGCCAGTTCAAGTACTTGGCTCATTTGATCCTGCCTGCACTTTCCCAAGTCTGATAGCAAGGGCTGGTTCTGTGTAGGTCAGATGTGAAAAACATAAAAAATAAAAACGAAAGAAAATCCACACATTTCTATTACATTGTGCATCTTCTGGGTCAACAGTGGCTTTGCAATCTTGATCTCAAGATGGAAAACTCCACAAATGTATTAATGGTCTCCTGAGCCATCAAATCCCAGGTTTTATGGGATTATTCTCATTTCAAAACTCAAAATTAGCTTGGTTTTGGAGACTTACCAATATCTGTTGCTGAATGGCTCCACTTTTCTGGGTTTTTTGTTGTCTTTTTTTTTCACTTTTTCATGGTACTTACTTTGAAGTGAATAGTGCAAAATAGTACTTGTGCAGTGAAAATGGGACCCCATAGCCATAGTCTAGAATGCTTACTACATCCACGAAACTCCCTTTCCTTTTGATTGCCTCAAATCCAAAAAGGCTGCTTTTTCAAAAGGAGATAGTAAAAGTACCATGCTTCAGCAGGTTCCAGTTAAAGAAGGTCTAATCCAAAGCACACTGAAGTTAATAAGAGACTTTTCGTCCCTTTGCTGTTGGGGCTTGGAACAGACATCAGCTTCAGAAATCCTACCTGTATCACATACAGATGTTTTAATGCAGTCTCTTCCTGCAGAAGAGATAGGAATCTTCCTGTGCCATCATCAGCTCTACCACCAGTTTCAAAGGGAAATTGCAATTAATCTTTTTTCACTACTAAAATGCTAGGTTCTAAAGTGAATTCTACTAAAACATACTAATTTTTAATCTGATTATTTTTGTTTCTGGCAAATGCTCATTTTTCTCAGGTAATCAGTTAAAAAAGACACTGCATTCACGGGAAAAAAAGCCAAATCACCGGATTTATTTTTAGATCTTTAGATCTTATGTGACAGTAAGACACCTTGAAAGTTAAAATTCTTTTCATTTAGTGAAATTTGGACAAAGATTTTGAATATTCACTGTAATCAGACAAAGGTTTTATCAACTGTCCTTTTAGTTCTACTTCTTCTGTGTCTTGACATTGGTCTAAGTCTATGGAGAATATGGAAGCTTATAAACAGATTAGCTCTCAGAGATTGTTTTCATTTCCAATAAGAAATAAAATTGGCAGCATGACCACATTCAGCATGAAATTAGCTTGCCTTTTATTTTCTTTGAATATAATACGATTGTTTATTTTTCCAGACTTTTGCAAAATGTTTTATTCCATAGATCAATGACTGCCATAAAATATGACTCCAGATGGAAATTTCCCCCACTATATCTGGGAGAAGTGGCTCACAGATGACTGCATTTTCATCTTACACTCCAGCCACTCTTAAATGCTGGCAGTCTGACATGTTTTACCCTGAGAAGATCCTTCCTTTGTGATCATTCATACAGTTTATGCAGGTGAGAATTAGGTCTTGCCTATTGCCATGCTAAGAGTCCACCTGTACTTGCAGAGTACAAAACAGTTTTATAGAGCTTATTTACCACTTAGAAGAGTTAAATGGGATGTCAGAGTCTCTTTGGAGACCAAGGAAAAAAATCAATGAAAAACAATCCTCTGCCACAAATAAGTAAGTACCAATAATACCAAGTTTCACTAGTGAGGGCTTTTTACATTGGTTAAGAAACCTAAACACATCAGAGGCAAGTTTCTGCTGGCTCACCTTCACCAAACTCACGCTTCATTCCAAAGGCCAAAGTGGCTGCGGTGGAACTGGGGTTCCTCTGGAAGTCAGGCTGCCCCCCGCACCTAGTCCTGGAAGCACAGAGGGCAGGGAGGACAGAAGCCCCTGTGCAAGTACCCAGACTTCGGCACAAGGGAGTTTGAGGTAAAGGGACAGATGGGGAAATTCACTGAGTTGTCTCAGTCCCGAACAACACTCAAGTTGCAGACTTGTCCATGAGGTTTAAATAAATAACATTTGCTCTTAAATTAGCAGAAAAGAATAAACATTTTAAGATCTTCTGAGTGTTCTATGAGAGAATAAGAGGCTTTACTACACATCTAAAGAATTAAATTTTCTTAATTGCATCCTTGTGCAAAATAAAGCATTACATACAGAAGAAAAATATTTTAAGTGGATGGCAAAATCCACTGCATTAAAGAAATACTACTGTCAGTTAAATGTATCCCTGCATTTGTAGTGCAAAAACAAGTTTTAATAAAAATGAAGAGTCTAATAGGAACATTTCCATGAATTTAAAAATAACAGCAATGGAAACAATCTCATAAAACAAGTAAACCCCTCTCTTCAATATTTGCAACTCAAGTATTAGAGCATTCATTTAGGCTCTGGGAATGCAAAAGCAACTATAAATTATGAGTTATATGCTTTGCTCTACAATATGAGAGGCCAGATTTTATAGTCCTTGTCTAGCTGTGGCTCCTGTAATTTTAGTACCAGGTGCAAATGTTGTACCATTTACCCCACCTAAAGAAGTTGGAGAAATTACCTGAAATGATACTCATCCATCAGGTTTCCAGTGGCCCATAGGAGATACTCAGACAGATACCTGTCTTGAAAGGAAGCCTTATTTGGCATGAAATTTTATATCTACTGAAGGTTGTTTCTTAACCATTAAAAAGACCCTAAGCATATTAGTTATCGATAACCTGACACTGGCCAACCATATCCTAGGCTGCATCAAAAGAAGCATGGCCAACAGGTTGAGAGAAGAGATTCTCTATCTCTTCTCCACTCTCATAAGACCCCACCTGGAGTGCGCTAACAGCTCGAGAGTCCGCACACAGGAAGGGCATAGAAGTTCTGGAGTGAGTCCAGAGAAGTGCCATCAAGTGGACAGAGGGCTGGAACACCTCTCCTATGAGTAAAGGCTGTGATAGTTGGGACTGCTCAGCCTGGAGAAGAGAAGGCTATGGGAAGACCTTATAGCACCTTCCAGTACCTAAAAGGGGCCTAGAAGAAAGCTGTAGAGGGACTTTTTACAAGGACATGTTGTGATACAACAAGGAGGAGTGGCTTCAACCTGCAAGAGGGTAGGTTTAGATTAAGTATTAGAGAGAAATTCTTAGTTGTAAGGGTGATGAGGCACAGGAACAGATTGCCCAGAAATGTTTGAATGTCTCATTTGTGGAAGCGTTCAAGGCCAGGTTGGATGGGGCTTTGAGCAAACTGGTGTACTGAAAGGTGCCCATGGCAGATTTGTTGGAGTTAGATGACCTTGGAGGTCCTTTTCAATGCAAACCATCCTGTGATTTCATGAAATGAAGAACATGAAAAGCAAAGTTCACCCAGAGAAGAAGGTACCAGGGTCCTGTGCTTATTACATTGCTTTACCTCCTTGGAGCACTGTGCTGTGCTCATTCTGGGTTTAATGGAGATTAACTGCCGTGAAGACAGTCTGTGTTCAGACTTGGTCCATGTTGGTTCAGAACAAGAGAAGGTATTGCATTTATGACACTGGGAGTCAACTTCTTCCTCTAAACCACATTTTCAGTAGTTTCTCCTGTCAACAATCTCTAGCTTTTTTTCCTCCAAATTGCTGCCAGGAAGACTGCTTTGCCTCTCTTTCCTAATATACAAAACACGTCCCTGTCAATCTCACTGTCAGAGTTTCTTCAAAGTCCTCATCCCACTCTGTGCTGGGTTGTGCTCATAAGAATTTGCCAAATGTCTGTACACCTGCTCTGGGATGGCTTTCCACCTAAAAAAGAACATGTTGGCATTAAAGCATCAGGAAACAGAATAAATAAATAAATTCCAAACCCTAAATTGATTTACCTTGTTTATCTGGAGTTTTTTGATATAGTTAATCTATGGAAGTAGGAGATGAATTGTTGAGATCTGAATATGATTAGTTAAGATCTGAGTTGTTTAATCAGATGATTAAAACCAAAATATTACCAGATTGCTTCAGAGCCTGCAGGACCCAGATCCTGCCAGGATATATTTTTTGTTTCCATGCTTCTAAAAACCAAGGCATATAGGATTTATTTAAAATCTCTTTGTCTTTTCTAATTTCCCATATATTTCAAACTTTGAACATAAAAATAACGAATTTTTAAAAAATAAAAAGCAGTAAAGTTCATTCTTTCCTCAATAAAGGCTTCAGACAAGGTTGTTAAACTGTGAAATTAGAGCAAATTTTGTGGGATGGGAAGTTCTTTGGCAATGACTCTCTAGATGAAACAGTCTAAAATAACTTGTTCAAAAATAGACCTAGAAACTCAGCATCAAAATTCTGTTCTTCATTTACTGTACAGCAAACTGCTCAGGGAGAATTAAAATGTATTCTACTTCTTATCATAAGGCCTCAGAGAGCAGCTGGTCACTTCCATTGCCTTTGGGTATCCTGCAGACTGATCCTCACTTGCCTGGTCAGCAAAAATCTGTTTTTTCCACCAGGAATAAAATCTCCATGACAGAAGGGAAGGAGGAGAAGAGCACAAGCTTTACTGTTTTTCTGCATGAAATCTTATCTTCACTGGTGGTACAATTATGCTGGCGAAGAACTGAGGACAGCAGTGTCAAAGCTGCACCCATTAGATGTAAAAAACTTGGTGGAAAGCAAATGAGCCTGGTGGATGGCTGGAGGGAAGCTGGAGGGAGAGTAGTGGGAAGTTCATCTTGGCCAGAAAGGACCTGCAAAATTCACTACCCTGTTGGGTGTGAAATGGTCAGGGGAATTTGCCTATGGATGCTTGACTTCACCATAAAACAAGATTGCCTGGATACAGAGCACAGTTCAAAGACTCAGCAGGCACCAGACAGACTCCCAGTTTATTAGCACAGAAAAACATGGACAACTTGGAGTTGTCTCCTTTTTTAGGCTGCTTCTTGCTCAGTTTATCTGGTTCTTGCCTACTTCTGGTCACTTTTCTACTGTGCATCTTCCCTGAGAACTGTGACGTGGCATATGCACATAGGGCCTGCCTGCAGAAACCTACACCCACTAAATAATAACTGCAGAAACCCTCACAGGCATACTACATTCCTGTAATTCTACTTAGGGCCTTTTTCAAAGGCAGACCAAAGTGGTAGCTATCTATCCTAGCAAGAAACTGTGCTGAAACTTTTATAAGTGTGAAATTACCCACCTGCAATGTAAAATTGTTATATTAGTAATGGTGATTAGTCTCATTTCTTGCTGTAATATCAGGGAACTAGCATGAAACTGTAGTAAAAAGGCTCCTACATAGTCCAGAAAAAAAGTTAAACCAAGTCTTGATCCCTCAGTGAAACTGAAAACCTTGCTCAACTTACTGCAGGCCCACCTGCTTGCAAGAACTTTGTCACACTATATCCCCACTGAAATAGCACAAAAGGGAACAGGAAAGAGTGATCCATTTTTTAATGCCTGCTAAAAATTAATCTGGCATGAAAAGAATTACAAATCACAAGATGCCACAGAAACCTGGGATGTT
The DNA here is from genome assembly GCA_013389925.1 of Aegithalos caudatus. Classification (NCBI taxonomy): domain Eukaryota; kingdom Metazoa; phylum Chordata; class Aves; order Passeriformes; family Aegithalidae; genus Aegithalos; species Aegithalos caudatus. Next base: position 164,252 of record WEIU01004710.1, read on the forward strand.
TAAGCTTAATAAAATCACAGTTCCCAAACCTACATTTTTACAGTTTGTGGCATCCGATCTTCAGCATACATTTCCATCCTCTTTACTTAATGAAATACGTGGAAGCTCTGAATAAACAGCATGGCTTCACTCAAGCATGTACTGTATCACAGAAGGATCCACTTCCTCTGCTATCAGACTGGTGCGCAGACTTTGGATTGTTGCTTTTTTCCCCAAACGCTGTTTCCACAGGACAAATGCAGCTACGATCTGTGACTGCAGGTTGTGAGGGTGATTGACTTTACATCGATAGATGTCAGTATGGGACAAACCCAAGCACAGAACTACATGCTCCCATTCAGGTCCCAGACTCCTTGCCAGCTTGTTCAACTGCTGATCTGTTGGTGACGTGTTCAAAATGCACGGTGCAACTTCAGTGAAGGCTGTAAAAGAGGGAAAAAAAGAGAAAGAAAAAGCATGCGTGTCACTAGGCAATGCTGCAAGAGTTAATGGGAGACTTTGACAAAGGAAGGAATAAGCATGAGCAAAACTGAGGTGAAAGAATGAATTAATTAAAGAAAAAGAATACATATTTACCTAGAAAAATTAATTACATAATCAACCTGAAGATTAATCAGAGGAAAACTAATGCCCAGTGGACCATACTAGGGAGCCTTGTGGTTTTGGATGTTAGTAATCCAGACATCAGAACTGTACACCAAGGCAAAGAATTCAAAAAGTAATTATAGGTTTTGGGGTAGTGAAAAAGAAAGGTTTTCAGGGAACCTGTTTCCAGCAGCCATCATCCTCAATGTGCTTGCACCAGTATAATATATTATAATATATCTGATATGACAAGTGACAAACATGGGAACAATAACACTTTATTACTCCTATTCTGTGACTCCATTTATACACTGCAGAAATAACTTTGATTCCTTGGTTAATATGTATTATTCTATTTTTTTCCAGAGGGTTGTTAACAGGAAATTCTGTCCTAAGATGCTACTTACCCTTTGTGCCCTGTCACATATAGCAAACTCATCTTGAAGAGACTAGCCTTGAGGGCTTTTCCTCTATTTGAATGAATTCATAAGCATGGCTCAGGTGAATCCAAATGAACAGGGCATCAGCACTGTTCACAAACACAAATTATGCTTCCTTATCCCTCAGCCCAGTTCTTGTAACACTCCTGAAAGCAAGCATGTATGTGCTACAGCTCCATTCATCTCAGCTCCTTGAAGATGTTTTCAGGAGAATGCAAGGAGGTCCCTTTTTTCTCAGAGACTTTTGCCTGATGTTAAGTCCCTTAGGATTGTCCACATACCCAAGAGAGTGCACTCTTCATCCAAAAAGATGTTTCAGATTGAACAGATACCTGAGGAGGACAGGATCAATTCAACTACCAAAACAACTTTCATAGGAAGCATTAAGATGGCTGTAATTATCAGCAGTAAAAATCTTGTGGGGACTGAACCAAGCACTTCTTACTTATACAACTGATCTCTTTATGTGTTCCCTAGGATAATCTGATAATTAAAATAAAACCCCAAAAGTATTCATACAGTGTTAGTTAGTGAGATTACAGGGCTATTCAGAAACATGCTGTGTGGGATCCAGCTCACTTAACTACAGATAACACATCCTGAACTAAATATGCTACGATTAATTATTACTGAGAAGAAAACAGACTCTTACAAAATACAAAGCCTCTCACTGGAAAGAAGTCTAAAACAATCAGATTAATTAACTGAACTCCTCTAAATGTGCACATTTCTCTCCACTGATTGTAAAAGAAGCACTGGGTATAAGCACAAAAGTTGACTATGTAAACAGCCAGTGCCAGTGAAATGATTCTCTGGCTGTAAGTTCAAACCACATGCCAGCCTTTTAAAAGGTACATTTAGAAAAGCAGCATAAAATACCTACAAAGCATATTTGTTCTTCAGCAACCTTTGTGATCAAAAGCTGAAATTAAGAGTCAATGCTGTCTGCAACTGCTGTTCTACTTCTCTTGCTGAAGATACTGCCACAAAACACAGGCAAAATATCCCCTTGAAAAACTCTGATTATAGCCTATTGGTCTGAAGCAGCAGACTCCCTACAGAAATGCAGCTTTGCAAAATCTAATTTATAGCTCCAATGTCATGCTCACAGTCTCCACTACAGCAGAACCAGAAATCACCATTCCTTCATTTTATCAAAAGTAATTGTTTTTGCATAGAACACCCAGAACCTGCAAATGTTTGTACAATTTCAGCCAAATAATACACAAGAACTATACAAAGCTGCTTTGAATAAAGAGAAAATTTCTTTCTGAAGACTATTTAGGTCTCTTTGATCTTTCTGTCTCCAGACTGCCAAAGGAATCTCAGGCAAGTGCTAGTTTGTGGATAGAGCAGAGGATGCACAACTTCTGAGGAAGGCTGAGCAATACCAGTAGGGCTGCCTTATGCTGCCACATGTGATTCCAGTTTCACAGGTAAGTCAGCACAAGGCAGTGTCTCTCATGAATGCAAATAGTTGAGAATAAAATAAATACAGCTATGCTGTGCTGTCACTAACAATACTTTTTGATATTAAACCCTTTCCTTGGCTTATGGTCAACTACTAAGTGTGTACCCAGAGCAGTAACCTGCCAGCCTGGGCTTTTTGTTCTCACTGAAGTTTTTATATGTAATGTCCACTAGCCAAATGATTTTGTGGTACTGAAATGTGATCAAGCAGGAAGGCCTAACAATAATACATGTCAGCTTGTCCATCCAGCCTTTGACATTAGGCAGACTTTTTACTACAACAAGTACCTTGCCTTCAGTCTGTTATTAGCCCTTTAATAAGGATCAGAATAAAACCCATCCAGGAGATCTTTTCATCTTATGCTACCATCTGATTCTAATATGGATGTGGAAAACTCTGGGACAGAAGCCAAATGTTAAATTTAATACAAAGAACTGGTATTTCAGTCCCATTTTATTTTGTGTGATAGCTCATTTTCAGCTCTGATACAAAAACACTGAGGAAATTCTGAAATAAATATTACATGACAGGCAATTTTATTTAGAGGTATAGAGAAATATTTAGTGAGATCTTTCAGTTATGACAAATTAAAAATCACAAAAATATCTGGATATGTTCAAGGATTAATGCCACTCCTAATTTAATAAACATAATGGCATTTGAGGTGAAATAGAAATGAGTTCTCTGTGTTCATACCCAAACTGCTTTGAATATATTGCAAAAATATTAAAGATACCATTTTATGTTTACTACAAACTCTCGTTTATAATCTCCACTTGTCAGGAACTGCCTGAGGGAGGTAATGAGATTAGAGAAAAAGTTTCAATTATGCAGATCTTGCAGTTGCACTTGGAACGTACTTTTAGGATACTGAGACCTCATTTTCAAAAAAAAAAGGTCAAGTTTTTCTTTCTCTAGGTGGGTCTGATGAGTAGGTGTATGTGCTTCTGTCAGGCATGTGCTTCTGCTTAGCAAAACGAGATGCACTGTTAAAAATGGGAAGAAGTGGAAGAAGTGGAAGAAGTGGAAGAAGTGGAAGAAGTGGGGCTTGGGGCACCACCAGAGGTTGTGGATCATTGCTCTGCAGAAGGCAATTTGTGCTCCTGTCACTTCCAGCAAGGGCACCAAGTAAAACACTGTGTCCAGCTGTGGGCATGGTGCCAGGGCCACACGCTGCAGAGATTTAGATGCTGAAGTCTCACTGCTCATGCTGAAGCCACTAAGGTCCTGAGGAATGAGGAGCCAACAGCTCTGTGCTAGGGAGAGAGCCAGCCTGGTGCAGAGCTTCTCTCCTGGGACCACCCACCAGCTGGCTGGCATGGTTCTTGGGACCATGAATATCCCCTTCCATAGGGCTGGAGATGGGAAGGACACTCTCCACTCTGGTTGTGAAGCTGAAACTGACCCAGAGAAAGACCTGCGGCTCCTATTCAAAGCTGTTGCACAAGGAAATGTGCTTCTCCCCGTTGCTCGTGAAGGAAGCTCATCCACACTAAGCTTTATCCTAGTTGTTCCAGTTAAAAAAAACAGGAGATGCTGACAACTTCTGGCCTGTGTGTACATCTGTACTTCCAGACCACTGCATAAACCAGGAGTTAGAGTGGAGCTGGTGAGTGTGGACAGGAAACAAAGCTGGATATAAATAGTATCACAGATAAAGACCAGACAAAAAAGAGTCATCCAGATAACAAAGATACAAAAACCACTTGGGACAAAGGCAGACAGCCACTGCTTTTGCATTTCTTTTTCTTTGGAACCCCTGTAGCTTTAAGTAGGAGACTCCAAGAAGATACTGGAAAAATCAGGGAGATGGAAAACAAACTCACCTCAGCTGTGTTCCACAAACTCCCACAAATGGGAGGATGTAAGATAAGGTCCACACAGGAGACAGCAGCAAAAAGGGTTGAGGTATTTCTGGGTGACCTCCAAAGTACCCAGCTCATTGCTCAGAACTGCTAAAGCCCAAAGTGCCTTACGATTTTGTATAAAGGGCCCTTCTCCGTATGACTTCTTTGTGCATGACCAGAAGCATTTGTTGGAGTTTCAGAGAGACTTCTCCCTTGTGAAGTCAATACACTTTAACACAAACCCAACTTTCTGGCTTTTGCTCCCTGTTGTGTAAGAGGGACTTGGATGGAAATTGCACCTGAATCCAAAGTGCTGAAAAAGTCTCAGTCAGTTGCTGCCTAATCGTACAAGAACAATGCCACAAGCAGTTGAGGAGAGTTGAAGAATCAGGGATATATTGCAGTCCATCTTTCACCTAATAACTAATAAATCTGTCTGTTGGGAAAGGTGTTTCTTCAGACTGGTCTCTACTTCCAGCACTGCCTCCGTATTTTATCCACTTAAAGGACCATGTACGTACTTGTTGGCTAAGACAGAAGGAGCCCTGGAAGAGGAAATGGGAATCCAGCTATCTCTGAGCTGCACATTCTAATGCTGAGGTGCATAGACATACTCAATTTCTCCTGGTAAATCATTACAGAAAAAATATAAAGATTTCCTTGGGAATGGTCAAGAATGCTTCCTAGCCTCCAAGAACAGCACCTGATTAAGAAAAAACTCTCCTGGGAATCAAGGAGTATGCTGAAATCAAGCATGCAAGAACCCTTGGCAGGAACAATGCTAAGAAAACGCTCTAATTTTTATATAATCACATCAGAAACATGTTGGCAAATCTGGTCTTCAGACCCTGCATAACTGGAAAGGGATTGTAAAGAGGAGTAACTGCTTGGACGTGCATCTGGCCTCAGCATCTCCTCCGGCTAGGTGTATGGAGTCCTTTGGCAATCTGGACTCAAGACACTAACCGTTGTTCACTTAACCCACTTATCAGATCCTAGACATGATTCTGAAGAGTTCAAAGCAAACATTTCAGAGTCCTCTTTAATCATCTTTTCTGGCATCTGGAGAACAGTTCTTCCTTGAGAAGTGGTAAAGATAGATTAAGCGGTTCTACAAGCAGCAAACCAAAGAAGCCTCACTTCCCTCCCAGGATGTGAATCCTACAGCTGGCTTCAGGTCTTCTCCAGCTGCTTACCTGTTCTCAAGACACTCATGAAACTGCTCCTTTTCTCAACAGCATATAGACAGGCTTCTTGAGGTTTGACAAGAGGTTCAGAAGCTACTAGAGGTACATATATACACACAACATCCCACAGCAGAGGAGCACATGGCCCTGGTTACTAGAGGAAATTAAGCTAAAAGGGACTCTGAAGCTCCTCAGAACCATCACGGCTAACATGCTATCAGTGGCATGTGGGGCACTTCAGCTAAAGTAAAACATACATAATAATGAATCTAGTGTGAGATTCTGCTTCCCTCCAGCCCGCTCATTCAACTAGCCTGAGCCATAGACCCAGCATTGGGTACAGAATGGGTACAACCAGTCTGTGCTGGGTAGAACTCAGCACAGCATGGTTGCCAAGGCTGTGTGTTTTGGAAGCTGTGCTATGTTACAGAAATTATTCACTGAATGTCACAACAGTAAACAACTTGCACATAAACAAATGTCCTTGGCCTGAGCACAGTAGTGAGAGTGTGTCATGAAGAAAGACAACATTTGGCAGATCAGGTTGGGACAGGCTTTCATGAGCAGCAAGCTGGGGTTGCAGAACCTGAACTGAAGGACACTACGTAACACTCTAACTGGAGACTTCTAGGAGCTGCAACCCCCCTGAGCTGCCAGAGATGCTGGATGAGAGGGATAGAAAAAAAACATTTTGAGGGATCACAGTAAGTGCTACAGATCATTGAAGTAAAACACAAATCTGTGTGGTGGAGATCCTGGTGAGAAGGATGGAATAGGGAAGTCATTGGGTAACGGCAGGGGATGGCTTGGCTTGATTTGTTAGAAAAGAAGATGGGAGGTTACAGTAAGTCTCCATTTGTACAGCTGCTCTGCTGCTTTCTTGTTCAGCTGTTCACTCCCAACACTATCTTAACAGGTGAAACTGCAGGCAAATGCCTGTCCTCTTCCTACATCACATTCAAATTCATAAGCCAGCCTGCAGACATGAATGACTGGAGTGCCAGATAGGAAACTATCACACTGGATACACAATACTCAGCAGATCTTCATGGAGGTTCCAGCACTTAGTCCCTCCTATGCAAGTCAAAAATTATCATGAAGCATTAAGCATAAGGTTATTTCAATTCGGTGAACTTTAGGATCCAATATGGGATCTCTTTAAACACAAGGAACAAGTTCAAATTGCTAATCAATGAAAAAGAGTAAAACAGACTATCCAGAAACCAACCCCTACTACATAATTTGGGAGTTATTTTTTAATCTTGTTGTCATTGTTGCTAATTAAACACCAGACTGATTTAAAGGCCAAGAAGGGAACAATAGTATCTTGCAACAGCTCCAAATAATCATGCTCCAGAGAATGTGGAAAAAAAATATTTCTCTTCTAGGTATCAGCACATTAATATCTTCTATGCATCTGCAAACAGCATGGATCACTCAGCCCATCCAAAGTCTACTCCAACCCACCAAGTCTGCCTCCTGGTTTCAGTGGGTTTTAAAGAGTGTTTGACCAAGGAGTGAGAAAAATTGAACTGTACTATTTGCAGACAGATGCCAGACCCCATTAGAGATATCTTTCCACATATACAGTTAATACACTCAGCTTGAATTCACTTACAGAAGAAGAGTAAAATAACTTTGAGAAGTTGTATAGCCTTTGCCTGCTTTTAGCACATGCATAACTGTTTCTGTCTCTCCTGCCAAATGTGAGCAGTAAGTTACATAGGTAGCTGTTCCACTTGTTTGTGCTGGTTGCCCCCTCTGAAGGCTCCTGCTGACTACCAGAGAGATGCTGAGCTCCTTCATCCCATTTCAGGCTACTGGAGAACATCATCTGATGACGACTACTAAGCAAGAGCTGATCTCTGTTCTCTGCTTGGGAAATCCAGATTCTTCCACCCACAGAGTAGACCTGGCATGGGGAAATCCTGGTGATGCAAAACCTGCACCTTTGTTAAAACAATAGATCCAATATCTTTTTAAGAATATATACAATCTTCCCTAAAGCAATCCAATCAAATCATGTGCAGTTAAATAGCCAGAGCAACCTACAGAATGGAATTTGTACAGTAAATACACTGAAAGAAAAACACCCAAAATAAAGCTATAGAAAGCCTTATATTTTTTCAGCTGACCACGTTACAGTAAAATAAATCTAATGGAGAATTTTATATTTGTTTGAGTAGTCATGCTTCACAGTTTCTGTAACTTGGTAACTTCTGATCTGATGAATGCAAACATTATATACAGGATTTGCATGAATAAAACCAGCTTCTGTCAATTAGTGATCATAAAACACTTACTCGTGAGCATAATTCTGTCATGGTAATTTACATTTCCAAGTATCTTCATTAAATTACGAAAGGCCCTAACCAAAATGAAAGCAAATATGAAATATGTTTTTAAGACTGGCTGCATTCTTCCTCACTGTACTGGTTTTTATGACTTGCATTAAAAGATACTAGGTTCTTGGTCTCATTTTTAACAAATTGGAACCTACCATACATACGACAGCCAATATGCAGAATAAATTGTGACCATAGTCCTTTGGTAACCAAATATATGGCACTTCCCTGAAGTGAAGCACAATCCACCCGAGCTACCAAATTCAGCTCCTTCCTGCTGAAAGCTTGCTGGGACTCTGCATTAGTGGTATAATCAAAAAGTACATATATCTTCATTTGTTGGCAGCTCTTCTCCTCTGTGAGCTCTAAAACACCACACTTTGTGACATTAAGTACATTTTGGGTATTAGGGTAAGAAAAACAGCATAACATTTTGTAAATCTATAGGCAATTCAAGAACACAAATTTCTATTTTGGCTCAATACCAGCAGCTAATTCATATATTCTTTATCATTTCCTAAGGACTGCCTAGTAGCGCAAATGTGGAAGCAGACTGCTAAAATCAGAAACATAAACATTCAAATTTCATGACAAAAGTTTTCAATTGTATTCCCACTATTCAGTTTCAGTTTTTGTGAACATATTTTAATCTGTCCTACAGGTTTTGTACCTCTACAGATCTCTGCCATAGTGATAGTCTTCAGTACTAATCTATATTAATCTAATTTATATTAAACAGATTGTCAGAGAAGTCTGTAAATAACAGCAATCCCCGTGTTTAAGAAACTGAAATAGATTAGGTTTTTGTATCTTTGTTCACATCTTTGTTCACTGGAAAGAGCAGGGAGGAAGTTTCAGCAGTTAATAGCGTGGATGTTACTTTGTTTCCCATTCAAAATATTAATTACAACTTGACACAGTATTTCTCTGCTGCTACATACCATGAGATCAAATAATTAATTTCATTAAAAAATAGCAGCTGCAGATGCATGCAAGGAAAAGAGCACCTATGTAAAGTAAACAGAAACACAACATACTATAATATCTACTCTCTTTTAAAGCAGGATGACCCTACATACCGGCAGGAGTGGATTTAGTCACACTGTGGCTTTATACCTTGCATTTTCTGTTGCTCTAGACACTGAAGCAGAAGTAAAATTTGTTTGATATTTCCTATTAATTTCTATATTGTTATACGTAAGTGAGCAATATGCATAAGCACTGAAACCACAGCTAAGGGTGGCATCTTTGCAGTGTACCTTTGATATAAATGCATGAACAGGTTCAACATGCAACAGTACACTAAGGAAAAAAAATAAATATCTACTCAATTGTTAGGTTCTGTGGAACATTCAAGCTTTCAGGAGCTACTAAACAGCACAAAGACACCTGCTAGTCTGAAAGAGTAGACATGAGAGTTTTTGTTTTACAGGCCAGCAGTCATACCAACATTCAACCTTACAAATAATGCTGAAAAAATCAAATTCTGAAGTATGTCACTGCATTTCTATATAGTTTTCAATGCTCTGCAGTTCCTAGTGAATTAAATGTTGTTTGATAATACAGAACCATTAATTACAGGTCTGAAGCCCACAGAGCCATAATTTCTTTTTGTCAAGTTTCTTCTCCACACAATCACAGATAAAAATAAATGATCAGCAGGTGATTGTATGGAGTTGTGATGACCATAAAATACATTCATATTTGTTGTAGACTTCTCAAGGTATCATAGGAGGCAAATGTTTACCCATGTGGATTGAGCAGCTCTGACAGATCAATTCACCCACTCTAAGCGAAAAACAAAGCTAGCTGGAGCAATTAATGATTGTTTTGTCAGCGAGGTGACAAAATCATCATACAACTTTTGTCAGGGGATTGGAAGCTAACTTTTTTTGACAGACGTTATTGAATGCTTATTTCAAGAAGCCTGAGCTGTCTTTCAAAGAGCTGAGTTGTGTGTTAGTCCTGCTGCTCCTTCGCATGCAAGAATCAAAGACTCCTTAGGCTTTCAATCTGCTGAGTACAATAAGTGAGTAAACTTTTTTCTACTAGTAACTTTCCTATCAAGAAATCTTTCTAAAGGCTACAGCATTTCAGCTATAAAATCACGCGCTTGAACTTTAGCTATCAATATTCCTTTCATGCAACACAAACAATGACACTGCCAGTACGAAGGACTGTTTTCTTCTAAAGCAAAACTAATCACACATATTTCCCTTGCAGGACTGAAACCAAGTGTGGCAACAAGCCGTTATATTTAGCCATGATAGAACTATTCATTCCTCCTCAAGACTTTTTTCTTCAAGTTGGCTCTTCTATTCACTTTGGCTTGAGTTATTAGAAATATCAGAATCAAAGATCTGCACAACAAATGGAGCTCAGTTATGAAGAATGCCTTTGGCTGGTGAGGATCTTTGCCTGGCAGGTGTCAAAGCAAAATTAATACTGCACATATTACAGCAAAGTGAGACTGTGCTCCTTCCTGACCACAAACATATATTAATAGAACAAGCCACGCAGAGCAAGCTAAAACAGTACTATCATTCTGCTGAATCCTCCACAGCTTGGCATTTTATTTAAGCAGTTACATCCATGCAAAACAAGTAAACAAAGTGCAACAGGTTAGTTTAGTGTCTCTTAAAGACATTTTGCACAGGTGTAAAAGACTTCACAAAATGCCATAAGTGACATGGACATAGATCCCTCCTGGTTTCTTTTTTTCTTCTATTTTTTGTATCAGTGCTCTAAACACTTGTGAACTTCAGTAGATTTTCAGATATTTCAAAATCGACAGGAAAAGAAAGGTACTGGTACTAAAATACACTGCTCAGTTACCACTACTTGCTATGCCTGGCTTGCTAGAAGTAATTCAACAGCCTGAGTCAGAAGACAGAGCTTTCCATAAGTGTCAGGAAGGAGGGCTTCAGGTGGCATCACCTGCTTCTCTTCATTTTCAGATGAATGGGATGCTTAGGACCACAACCAGCCCTCTCAAGTGCCAAGTAGGTCAAAGATACACAAGAAATCAATTTGGAATCTCATGGCTGGTTTCACAGATCCATACGATCCAGCAGCAATTTAAGCTGTCCAATAGGGCTGCAATTTTAGAAAGTCACAGTCACAAGATTTTAGTTACCTGTAAAGCAAATGTGAGAATGTATTAGTGTGTGTGTGCACACATATATTTTTATATATATATACATATATATATGCATATACACAAACCCTATATTATTCAAAATCTTAATTAAAATATATGAAAGTCTTAGATATATGCAAGATATATGCGAGTCAAATTAATTCCCTCTTAAAAATTTCATTTCCTCAAACTGGATCTGTCACCTGGTATGAAAAGGGTGAAAGTGGGAGTGCGGGTGATTTCCGAAACCGATGTCCTAACTCAGTGAGCACTTTACATCAGGAGGGTCAGATGAGCGCTTCTTTCCCCGCCTTGAGTCAGCAGTGACATAAAACCGCGCCCCATGTGCCCAGCGGCGGGCTCGTGGCTGCCCTGTGACATGCCCGGGGCCGGGTGACACCGCACGCTGATCCGCGGCGGTCACCAGGAGATCCCAAGACAGCACGGAAAGTAAGGAGATGACTCACAGCTGCAACCACGCACTCGAGGGCTGAGTACCCAATTACTTCTCGACTCATTCAGGAATAGCATTTTGCCAAAGGAACTGAAGTCAGTTCAAAATGAAAAAAGGTATTAGCCAACATTTGCATTACTTAAGCTATTTGTAGAAGATTTATGCTAGCATTAGTGGGACAATTCATATGCAAAACCTAACCATCTGAAAAAATATTCTGCTTAAACAATTAATTTTCATGTGTCATGCATAAAGAACATTTTCCCTCAGAGTTTTTAAGTCTGCTAGCTGCTAGACTTTGATCCAGAACTGAAATTTCAATCATTTTTGCTTTTGTAAATAACAAATCAGAAATAAAAATGTTTTAACACCAGAATGAAAAGGCTGGAAGATCGACAGACCATAAAAGATTTGTTTTACTTGGTTTGGGATTTTTGCACAGCTATGTCTAATCTAAGTAGGACTGAAACAAAACCAAAAGGCAAAAGTAAAAACTAGACAAATCTCTTCTGTCTCACAGATGCAGAAATACAAGTGATGTTTGTGTTCCTGAAGGAACCAAACCTGAAATCCTGCTACAAACAAGAGAGAAGGGCTGTTATTTCCTTGACAACTGTTCCTGAATCACAGGAACCTCTTAGAGGTAACAATGGAAAACCAGTCTTAAAAAAGGATTTTTTTTCTTTGCATAAGAAAACATCTTTTAGGTTCTACAAACTCAGAAACAAAGAAATCAAGAGGCTTTTTTCATACTGCTGAAAATTTTAGCACCAGAACTGTAAACATCAACATCTTTTTCCTTCCTTCCTTCCTTCCTTCCTTCCTTCCTTCCTTCCTTCCTTCCTTCCTTCCTTCCTTCCTTCCTTCCTTCCTTCCTTCTTTT
>WEIU01004710.1:188949-218837 GCA_013389925.1 Aegithalos caudatus
TTTATTTGCATATCTTTTTGTACTACTACATTTGTATTTTTAATATTCCTAGTAAAGGACTTTTACTCCTATTCCTAAAACTTTGCCTGAAAGTCCCTAATTGAAAAATTATAATAATTTGAAGGGAGGGGTTTATATTCTCTATTCAAAGGGAACTTCCAGCTTTTACTGGCAGATACCTGTCTTTCAAAACCATGAAAACATATTACACATATTGCTGTGTAATTGAACAGTACACAGCTATGAGGAGTCAAATAGTGAAGACAATTTTGCTTTCAGCATCTTCTTAATTTTTAATTATTTTCTTAGCAACTCACTTTCATGAGGTCTCTTTCAGTACAGAGCAGGGATTTACATATTCTGCTTCTTTCTCTGAATAACCAGAAATAGTCTGCCTTTTCCTAGTTAATTTTAAAAATATACTTGTACTTGCTGGCTTTTAACAAACATCTGTACCATTCTGAGGCTTTAAAATGAAATTTGTTTTGAAAAGTGGCTTATTGAAACCACATTCAAATTTTGCATCTTTTATGTCTTAGTGACTTCCAGATAGAATTACTTCCATTTACAAGGTATAGGTTTGGGATGTTTTTTTTGGTGGTGTCTTTTCTTATCTCTTAGCTGGATTGACCACCCAGGAGCTGAAAAATCATCTGCACTCTGATTCAGTTATTAACACTGATAGTTACAACTATGCAGGACAAGATAGGCATTCAAGAGAACAGGGCAGTGTAGGTAAAGTCAGGCTCTGTGTAGGTAACAACTCAGCAAAGAGTGACACTGAATAGAAAACAGTTTACAGCCATGCACGCATTTCAGCATTCTGAAAAAAAACAAAACCAAAAAAAACTCCAAAGAGTTTCAAGATTTTGTGGGCCAGGCATGTTCCTTGCTGATGGATAACTCTGTAACAAGGCCATGAGTAACCACAGCATCATGAGCAGAGGTAGAGAGAGGCTACGCAATGGAGGCAGACACTGATGGAACTGAAGGGAAAGATGAAGAGTCCTGCTCCAGGATTTGCAGTCCCAGACCACAGCCTGAATAGCAAATGACAAATCTCTCAAATCTCTGTGTCCTTGGACAGAGAAGGTTGGATGGAGGGCAGATACCTCCCTGTCTGTGGCAGCATTCTGTCCAACACTTGGCTGTGTTGAGGGAACATGGGGATCATCCGTTCAGTTATGACATTGTGTAGTTCTGGCTAAGCTGGACCAGTAACAACGGTCATGTGGATAACCAATGTTTCCTGTAAAGAATGTGGAACTACTTTTGCTCATTGACATACAATTAGGCTGTGAAGCAAGCACCAGCTGCTGAAGTTTCAATGGATAGGGGTATTGCCAACTCTATCATGGCAAATTTACATCTCTGAGAGCAGTCATATTTCTCTTCAGCTTTAAGAAATCTTGTTAGAGATTGGGCAAACTGGTTGAGAAAAGAGAGGACCATAAGCAACAAGACAATGATGAATGTCCCTGAACGCATTCTCCTGGAATTAAAATGCTGCTATTGTTGACAACTTTGGCAGCAATGAGATGCATCACAGGGAATCCCACTGAAGTATATTATCTCTTTACCAGTTTCTCACTAATTTCCCTTCTGCTCTGCAAGGTTACAAGCTTTTTCATTTCTGAGAGTAAAGAGCTAACAGAGATAGTCCATACTGAGACCATAACTTTGGGGGTTTGAAAGCTCTTATGTTTCCAGAGAAACAACAAATAGGCATCTACTTGATTTTCATGTCAAGCATGACAATGTCCATCAGGGTCTCTATGGTGTATTTTTTATAAAAGTAAGAATACAGTACCATATTTATGGTTCAGAGTTCCAAAGTATTCATATGATGAGATGTCTTCAAAATGCTCTGTCAGAAACTACATGCTCTACTAAGCTTCCCAAATTATTCTAGAAATATCAATGATCAAATCCTCAAATGTGGAGCCAGTGAGCTAAGAAGGAAAACTTTCTGTGGGAGTTTAACTCATCTGTCAACTTAAAGAACATGAACTAACATGAAACCTTTTCTGTAAATCTGCTGTTAAAATAAGGAGCAGGTGCACTTAAGTCAGAGCTCTAAGGAACAAAGATAACATCTAACAAACAGCAGCACATTCATGAATGTCAAGGTATCTTACAGCACATCAAAGCATATCTAGATAATCCTTAACTGGATTTTATTTCAGGCCATGCAGCACAAATGGCCACAATCCTTAACAAAAACACTTTTAAATCATCATGTTTATCATAGCTCCTAGACAATTTGTCATCATTGGTTGCATCAGAGATGACATTACTGCATTTTTTTAGGACAGAGAACAAACCCCAAGAAGATAACATATTCAAGGCTATTTCTAGTTTCTTTTCTTTCTCTTGGGAGAACTTCCAATTCCTACACTGCAAGGAATTAATAGGAATAAAAGTAGGAATTTAATCATATTACATTTCAAACCATGTGAAGGAATCATACACAAAATTTGATTAGGAGTAGAAGTTGATTAGTACTTTCATTTATTTATTTTGCAACATCCAAAAATGAGATGAAAGGAGAAGTTAATCTTTATTTACAAACAAATCTAGAAAAGACAAAGTTGAACTCTAATAAAAATAAATGGTTGGATACAATAATTCAGTTCATCTCACTACCACAGAAAGAAAAGCGGAGCTGTAGTAGGACCACATTTTGCTTTATTCTGTCATATCCTCATTGGAAGGACTCACAAGAAGCAGATACACAGAACAGGAATGACATGGACAAAGAATACCATTAAACAAACTTTTCTCAAGTTGATGCATACCTGCTACAGGATGGAACAGACACACATAAGCAAAGGAAAAACAATCTGGCCTCTGCCTTCCAAAGGAGCACACATGATGAACTGAACCTGCCTCTAGTACACGTCAAGCTTGCGATTGCCTGGCATATACAAATGCACCCTGAGTGAAATCTTGGTGTAACTGAAGGATCCTATGATCTTTGAATAATTTAGGCTGGGAAGGACCTCAGAAAGTCTCCAGTCCAGTCCAGCCTTGTGCTCAGAGTAGAATTGGCTGTCAGGTCAGATCAGGTGAATCTTGAAAACCTCCAAGAAAGTCTGCATTGCCTCTCTGGGCAGCCATTGCTTAACCATCCTGGTGGAGAAAACATTTCTCCTAGAGTCCCCATTTCAACATATATCTGTTAATTCTTACCCTACATCACTAATTACTCCAACATAAGCAGTGAGGAGCAGATGTCAGGTCCCTCCAAAGCAATTTTTTCTCAGATGAGATGGGCCGGGTCCCTCAGCCTCACTTCACATGGCAGGTGCACCATCATGACAGCTCTTTGCTGAACTCAATCCAGTTTATTGATGTCTTTCCCATGCTCAAGAGACCAAAAGAAGCCACAGTATCTAAATGTGCCCTCATGAGTGTTGAAGGAGATAATTCCTTCTCTTGATTTACTAACTCTGCTCATCTGAAAAGAGCCCAAGGTGCTGTCAGCCATCTTCGCTGTCAGAACACTGTTGGCTCATATATGCCTGCTATTTATAACATATTGACATTCCCTTTCGACACACTTGCTCCCCACAGTCAGTCACCTGTTTTGCTTCCTTTCCAGATGCAGGACTTCACATTTGATCCCAGTTTCAGCCAGGACAGATTTTATTTTTTTACAGTAACCAGGAAATGCATGTGTCCAGACCCTACTGTTACTCAATACCATGTCATGTCATTTGCAATGGGCAGGACTAAGGGACCCTTTCTGTTTTCAGGACAGGGAAGAGTGTAGGGAGGAAGTAGGGAGGAAGAGGTTGGTATTTTGTAGTGGTTTTTCCCTGCAAATAGTTTCTTTGTCTTATATCTTTTGTTCTTAATATTGTTGCTATTACTGTTCATTATCTTATCTCATTGTTGTTTCCAGTAAATTGTTCTTATCTCAACCTGTAATTTTCACCTTTTTTTCCTCCACAACTCTGTCCTGGCATCAGGAAAGGAGAGGGGAAGTGGGAGGTAGGGGAGAGTGCAAGCAGTGTCTGGTTTGGGAGAGTCTTGGTTGGCTGGGGGCACTGAATTGGGAAGTGCCATTCTTAAACCAAGACAGGCCCTAATGGCTTTCCTGTTGGCTCAGTCTACCTAGGTCTCTCGGAATGGCAACCTTGTGCATCAGCATACTGACTGGTTCCCCCAGTTTGATGTCATCTGAAAATCAGATGAATGTGCACCTGGTCTCCTCATCCACGTCTCTGATGTTAAACAGGGCATGTCCCAACACAGACCCTGTGCTTGTCACAGGCCTCCAGGCTGAACATGACCCATTAACCACTAAAACAGTCCAATCCAACCTCACAGCACCATGGAACAGGATATTGCATTGCTTTTACAAAACCAAGTGGATTTACAACAGTAACATTTCAAAACTGCTCTGTGGGCTACAGTAAGTTTCAAAAGGTTATTAAAAAAGTATGTTCCTATGTTATTTGAAACTGAGTCTGTGGACATTAAGAGCCACCATCTGTGCAGATAATATATAATCTTCTTTAAATGATTATTTGTCCTCATGCTTCCCTCTAGGTAATATTTTCTTTTTTTATATTTAGGACATCACCATGTCAGCAACACTCACTACAAACAAAGGAACAGTCAGAGGCAAACCACCCTTGAGCACAGGTGCTTACCATACATACCTTAACAGCCTGATTATAAAGAAAACACAGTAACAAAAAAATTAGTTTTTTTCCTCACTCTACAATTTGCCAAACTCATAGACACAGGAAGTTCAAGAGGTTAAGTAAAACTGGGTTCAAGACAGATTAGATATATTCACAGGATAAACAGTCTCTAGTGACTACAAAACAGAGATCCAAATGCAGCCTTTGGACATACTGAGGACCTGTTTGTCTCCATCAGTACCTCTCCCCAGCCTATTTCAGAGAAGCAACACTGCACTAGAGTCTTTTTCCAAGCCACTCCTCAAGTGTCTCTAACAAAGAGGAAATGTTTTGAATAGGGCCTCGCACTAAAACCCCCAAAAAACAAACGAAACAACAAACAAAAAACAACTTCCCATCAACTGCCTCATAGTTTGATCTTAAGCTCTGACAGAAACGTCCTACCATTTTGTCTCCGCTCCCACAGTACTCCAGGCTCATGTTAAATACCCCTACCATGCTATGTTGCAATACTATGCACTGTGACATAAGAAACAAATCTATTCAGTGATCCAAGTCTGGATCTGAATATTTGGACTAATTAAAAGAAATTTTCTAGAACTTGTAGAAAAGACTAGAAGTACTGTACTTTCTAGAAGTACTGTACTTCTAGAAATCAGTATCTCTATTAACAGGCTAAGTCAGTACCTTCTATGAGATAGTATCCATTTCTCAAAGAGCTGGCTAACCTGGAGAAAAAAATCTGTTATTTGCTTCAGATAATAATCTTCCAATGCTTTCGACAAAATTCTCCTTTGCTATGCTGCCTACAAAACTTCAGCAATATTTAGAGGACAGAGGTGCTGAATTCAGGGCTTACCACCATGCAGACAAATACCACTTATAATGCACTGTGGAGCATGGTGGTTGGTTTGGCTGTTTGCTAAATAATTGGAGTAAATAAGGGTTGGGATTTCTGAGAGGCACAGCAGATTTTCTGTGTTAGATGGCCTAAAAGAGAAATATTTTATTTTTTTCATAACTCAGGAGACAGAATTGTTTCCTGCTAATTAGGTATGAGGAAATGAAATGTTATATATGCACCTGGACAGATTAAAATGTAATGAGAAGGAGGGGAAGGTAATGTGATATAGGATGATGAAAGTATTTGGATATGATATTATGAGATAAGAAGTTTGGATAAGGTATTTGTAGGATTATTGTTACACTAATTATATTCAAAATCCAAAATCAGGGTACATGTAATAAAAGCAGGGTTCATATAATAAAAATCAAATCCAGCAGTTTGATTTACATGGTTTATAAAAGCCCATAGGTGGAACTTCCTCCAAAATGGTGACTCTATCTTTTTATCTCAACAGAACAAGATGATCCAAAAAGCATGTATAAAAGGGATCTCAAAAGACTGGTGGAGTTATGCATTTAAAGAATCTCCTCTTTGATTTTAGTAACAAAGGAGCTTTCTGCTTATATAAATGAATAACTTGCATAACATATCAAATTATTTCGTCTTTGATATGACAGTTTATGCCAAGTACAACTTGGAAGAGGAACCATCTGCAAAATGAACATGATGCTTCGTATTTGCATAATGATCCCTGGTTAGTCCCTAAGCCCATAATAAAATGCATATAATAAAAATAACAACAAAACCACACAACTTACAGCTATGTATCACAGTAAAAAACTAAATCTCACAACAAATACCACTTTCCCAGCAATGCATTAGTTCCTATTATCTTCCCAGCTCTATGCAGAAGAATCAGAGCTGTTCCTGAATAAATGTTTCTAGGAATTATAATTGACTGATTTCTGAAATGCATTATTAACACCATTTTTATATTTACACAGGCATTTGAATAAACAACTTTTCTCATAGTTGGAGTTTCTGTAGGTGGGTCAGATAACAGCAGGTAATCCGGGGTTCAGTGGGAGCTGAACCCAATGCACAGACATGCTTTATGAACTCCCAGACTTGGTTCACAAATCTGTTATTTCTGATTCATGGGACTCTGGACACATTTCAGTATGACATCAAACACTGTCACTGCTCCAGTGATTTCAGGGGGAGGATTGTAAGCTACAGGAGCCTAAGTGTATTTTCTGCTGTCATAAGAAGATAATTTCACTAAATTACATGGGTTTCTTAATTGCTCCACACATTATTAATTCACAGCTGACTCACCTTCAAGCCTTACCCACACCCAGGATCACAAGAAATAAACAATATGTACTTGTTGTGCCTTCTCTCTGGGGATCAGAGAGTACTATATCCACACTGCCATGCCTTTAATATTTAGTCAAATGTTTTCTCCATTCTATAAATTGACCTGTAGAGATACAGTACTTTTGTTTCTTGCCCACCCTTTTCTTGCATCTGTTTTTTTTTCCAAAAAGTATGACTGAGTTTACCAGAAGTGATGAGGTTCATAGAAGAATTCTGTGCAGAATACAGAACCATACATAATGTGGGAGGACAGGTTAAGCAGCACCTTCTAACTCCTTATTTTTCCTGTCAACCCCAGCCTTAAAATTGCATTAATGAGATGCTTAACTTCTACATTTTCTGCCTCAGTCTTATCACTGGACCATTTTTTGTCTCTTAAGGGTAAGTATGGGGTTCCTCAGCTCCATTTCTGTATGGCTACCCTATGCCAGTGACAACAACTTTGCTAGGGCAGTTGCTCTGAGTTTCATCCCAGATTTTCCAGTCTTCAGATTTTCTCTGTGGGTCCCTTGGTATTTCTAAATAATTGTATCCAGGTCTGCCCTATTCAACATCTTCTCATATCTAATCTCAGACTACAAACGGGCAAGTGTGACACTAGTTGAACTTGAAGCACCAGTGTCAGCATGCTTTAGCAGTGGTACAGCTGGGCTTCTGCAGACTCCCCACTGTCCTCAGACAGAGGAACCTGGGGACAGGTTACCAGCACCAAAGGGTCTCTCTGGCAAAGCCTCAGGAGCAGATATAAAGTGGTCTGCAGGCTGGACAACTATTCCTTATCCAAAGTATCAGCCCCAGTCTTCCCAGAGACATGCCGGTTTTTTAACCCTATCTCACAATGAATGAGTGCTACAGCAACAGAGGGTGGCAGGCTGGATAAGGGGCCACATGTGATCTAGAGTTATATACTGAACCCTCCTGCTCTTTCTAACATTTTGCATTATTACATGCCCTTTTATTACAAATTGTGGCCCTTGCACTAGGTTCATCTGTGTTGGAATACAGGACAGATTTATGTCTGGTTATGGTGCATCTATCAGGAAATCTTTCAGTCTTTACTAAATAGAAATATTTAATTTGTCAACCAGAAACTAGGTTGCTGACCTCTCTTATTAAAAATATGAACCCTACATCTAATTTGAAATTTTCTGGCCTCAGATTCTAGCCACTGACTCATGTTATGCTTTCTGTTCCTGTAAAACTGACCTTTTAGTAACCCCTTATTTTAGCATCATGTGTTTTCTCCTCATGAAAGCACTTAAACATTACAAATAACCAACACTCTAGTTTCATTTTAAGAGAAATTTAATGTTAAGTTTAGCATTCTCCTTAAGTAATTGGAGGTCATGTAAAAAATATCTTTTTGTCTCTTATTTCTACATTCTCTTAATTAGAGCCAAATGTTAGAAATATCCTTAGAAAGACAGAAATAGGCAAGACATCCCTGCCTGGCCTGGTTACACAGCATGACTCAACAGTGGCCACAGATTTGCAACACATTCAAACTTTTTTAAAAAGGGGGGAAAAGAGCACTACAAGCAGTGAGACAAAGTTATTCCCTGTAAATCTAGCATAGCACTGAACACTTACAAATTATTAACTAGCATGGAAGTTAAAGAATTTAATTATAACAAAAGGAAACACAAAATACCCTAACTGGAATAGCAAAACTATACAAAACCATAAACTACAGATTTTACTGATTTAACTTACAGTAAGAAAAAAAATTAATCATACTTGAAGAGCCATAATATTCCAGTGTTATCTGAAAGGAAGGCCTTCTTCCACATGAAGATTTCTTAAGTTATTATTGCTAACCTGCTTCATTCAAAGTTCCAGAATAATTTTTGCACTGGTTTAATATCCTCTTTTTTTTTTTTTTTTTTTTTAACTAAAACTTAAAAAGGACAGCTTGAGAAGTTCTACTAATTATTTGTTAAATTAACTAAAAAATACATTTTTTCATCTTAAAAGTAGCCAGATTCAGGCTTAAAATTGCAACTGAGTTTCACAGTTTTGAGACATTTGAAATTTGAGCAGCTGGTTAGCAAATTCAGTCGCTGAGACAGTAATTAGCAACAGTGCATTAGCTGTTCTTTTATCCTCAGCAGTTTCCTGACAACCTGGTAACTCAACCTGACAGCCCTCTGAAACGAGATGACTGCTGGGTGCCGAGGGAAGAACAGTGGATGTTGTTTATCTCAGCTTCAGTAATGCCTTTGACACTGTCTCTCACAACGACCTAACAGACCAGAGATGTGGTATGGTCCAGGTAAGTGGACAGGAAGGTAAACCGACTATAAAACCACCTTTTGAGCTTTAAGGGCTGTGGTTAGTGGCACCAAGTCTAGCAAGACACAGCTGCAGGTCCTGGGGACAAGACAATTTAGCCTCTTCACCAATGATGTGGATGCTGGAATAGTGGATACCCTCAGCAAGTCCATAGATTATACAAAACCGGGAGCAGCGTCTGATGCACTAGAGCACCTTGCTGCCATCTAGAAGGACCTAGACAGGCTGAAGAAATTGGCCAACAGAAATCTTGTGCAGCTCAACAACATTAAATGCCATATCCTGGGCAGGAATAATTCCAAACACCACTACAGGCTGGGAAGCAGCGAAGGACCTGAACATCTTGATGGACAAGCTGTGAGCCAACAATGCACCCCTGCATCAAAGCAGGCCAACAGTGGCCAGCATTGCATTAAGCAGAGCATCACCAGGAGGTCAATGGGGGTCACCCGCCCCTCTCTTCAGTCCTGGTGAGACACAGCTGGAGGGCTGGGTCCAGTGCTGAGATCCCCCTCAAAAAAGAGACATAGTCATGGTGGATCGAGTCAGCCAAAGGACTGGGAAGATTGAGAGGGCTTGGGGCATCTGACAAATGAAGAGAGGCTCAGAGAGAGGGCAGTGTTCAGCCTGGGGAAGCTTAAGGGCATCCTACTCATCCTACCCATTCCTGATGGGGGCAAGCAAAAAAAGATGGACGCAGGGTCTTTTCAGTGGTGTCCAGTGACAGGATGACAAGCAATGGGCAGAAACTCAAATAAAGGAAATTCACTTTAAACACAAGAAAACTTCTCACTGAGAGAGTGATTGAACACCGGACTAGGCTGCTCAGAGAGGTTGTGGAGTCTCCACCTTTGGAGATGCTCAGAATCTCATGGTTTACAGTACTGAGCAACATCTTCTATCTGTGATCTCAGCATGAGGCTTTGGATTAGATTATGCCAAGGGTCATTGCCACTCTCAACCATTCTGTGATGTTGTGACTATGCATGTGAAAATAGAAATTATTTTCATTAGAGATATAATTTTGCCATTCTGAGCAATCACTTGCCTCTCACTGCAAACTGTTTTTTGAAACTTTCATGATCTGTAAAATGGTTCTCTTAGCCATTTTGATAAACATTTCTTTTTCTACAACTCATCCACTCTGTTAAGAGGAATTAAATCCTTCCAGTCTGAAAGAGCATAATGTGTTTTCAGGGTGAAAAAGCAGGAAGAGGAAAATAATACAGGATGAACTCTATATGCTAGGAGAAAAATAAACTGGGTATATTTAGAGAAGACAGCAAATGGACTCCTGGAAATGGCTTTGTCAACACCTGTGATAAGTGGAACTATCCATATGCTTGAAGTTGGGCTTGTGATTAAGAATATTGAACAAGGGTCAGAGTATCATACAAGGAAGCCTCTTGAATTCTGTTCAGCAGATGGACAAAATTTAGAGCGACAAAATCAGCCAAACAAGCCAGACTAACATAAATGCAGCCATATCCCTCGCTGCCTTTTCACTGGTCATCCCTACTAACAAAGATATACCCACTAGCCCTTAAAGTTAAATCTTATTTACTTACAGAGTTTCTATGCCACAGATACCAATTCACAATCTGTTTGGTCTACACTCATAAAGCTCTTAGGAAAATATTTTCATTTCAAACTTCTAAACGTAGACATTAGAAAAAGGCACTAAGGTTCCTGGACATGTCCAGATAGAGCCCAAAAGCTTTGCTACCAGGAAAGAGAGGTCACTCCCAAAGACATGTATATGTGCTTTACAATGCACATCATCCTGAGATATCCACTGATATGCACCACAGTCATATGACAGATACAACAGGCTGGACATGTATGACACGCACAACACACGACAATGGAAGTACAAGTTGTTTTCTTCATTATAGGAACATCTTAGCAGAAAGATGGGCACCAGGGTACCACAAATATAAGATACTCTAACCTCTATTGTGCTTTAAGGTCAAGAGGACTGAGAGAAGGACAGGAGAGATCTAACTGGTTTCACCATTGCTCACTAATAGCATAGCTTGGCAATTTGTCCTCATTTTAATTTAGATATTTTGGAGGGAAAATTAAATTCGTGGATACAAAATTTTAGAATAAGTAGTGTTGCAAGGGATTCCCACCCTGGCTGCAGTGTGGTTTGAAGAGTTGGATGTTTTGGGTTTGTTGGGTTATTTGGGGTATGCAAGTTGCTTTTCTCATAACTCTGACAGAAGTACCCGAGAGTTGTGTGTTTTTATGTTGCTCAGAAAATATCACTTCCTAGCAGGTTGGTGAACAAATACAACTCAACGACCCTCCAAGTTATTTTTTATTATTATCTTGAACACTTGGAGAACTCTTTTCTATTATTATATTGAATAAAAGAAATATGGGAGGAAACAGTTCCTCCCTTGCTTGTTTTCTCTCCTTCACACAAAAAAAAATAAGGCAGGCCCAAGATTATTTTTACTGTTTAATACAAAAATTTAAAAATGCAGCTCATATTCCTTATCAATTACCAGTAAATTTACTCTCTGATCAGCCTTCATCATCTTCCATAAACAACAAAGGACTACAAGAGGCCTCCAGTTCCCCTTACATTTTGGTAAAAGCAAAAAGCAGTTCAGATAAAAAGAGAGATTCATATTTTGGCCTTGATAAACAGATTCTATTGAATTGAGCAAATTAATCTCAGGAATGGGGAGATGCTCTGAATGTTTAAGCTGCCTGCTCTAGTCTCACAAGCCTCATAAACTGAACCTAAGTTTCAAGGACTTTTTACTAATACTGAATTTAGGAAGCTCTGATTTATTACAGAAAAAAAATGTACTTCAAGCCACTTTAAAATCCTAACATGTATAATAAAAATGAAAAGCAAAGCAGCAAGTACAGCTGGCAGTGCCTGGTTTCTGTGAGCTCCTCTGCTATTTCTATCACTCCACCATGCAGAGCTCACTCCAAATGGATGTTCTGGAAGAGGTTCCAGACACACATGCCAGCAAGTCACAAGCAGCTCACTGTCACACCACTCTCAATAATGAGAGCTACAGCAGCAGTTCTTCATCTTTTCCTCTATACAATCCTGGGATACATTCCTCATGTTCTCTCCTGCCTTCCCCAGCCAGAGGGAGAACAAGGAAGGGAGAGACGGGGAACTACAGGCTGCCCCATGAGGTAGAGGTTGCTCTTGCAAGGAAAAACATGGAAAAGGCAGCTAGCAGTGGGTAGGGGTAGCAGGAGCAGGCATCCAGATCTGACCACAGCTGGAGGAGGGTAGGCTGGCAGCCCCACAGCTGGAGACTGGTACTGACTGGCCACCATTCCCACAACGGTCCTTGCTGTGTTTACCCTCCTCCTCCATCTTCCCCAAACAACTGAACACTCTCCAACTCCCCCAGCCCTGCCCTAGCCACCTCTTCCCAGATGCTTCCTTTGCTCTGCTCTCTGAAGCATACAAGGCACAACCTTCCCCAACCCCACCCCACTATTCCCCAACAGACAGAGGTGTGTCCTGGCTTGGCAAGCCACTGAGCTGCATCACTGGGAAAGGAGAACAGCAAAACATTATATGGTGTGAAAAGCTGCTTGGATGAGAGGGTAGGCAGTTGGTATGTGAGAGGAGGAAGATTCAGAGGGAAAAGCTGCAAAGCAAAGTTGAGTCCAGGTGAGTGGTAGGCACAGCAACAGCAGGAGAGAGAAAAAAGTAGACAAAGATCTTCCTTCAAAAGAGCTGGAAAGGATTATGTAGGATTGTGACCACATTTTTCCTCAACCATCCAGGCCTGCCTTCCATCTAAGCAAAAAACAGGGAAGCTCATTTTTTATTATGCACAAGGAAGCTCTGGGAAGTTTTGGTTTTTTTTTTAGAAGAGTGGCTATTCCTCATTCAGGAGACAAGAAACAGAATTTTCTTTTGCACCTGCTTCCAGCACTGAGATAATCCAGGTGCTAGTTTCCTCCTGAAGCCTGGGAAGAGCCCTAAGTATATACAAAATACTGATGAGCAGAACAGTTAGTTCATTCCAGAAAGCAATAGAAAGGAACTGCAAAAAGATCCATCGACTGCATATGTGTATGCTGGAAAGTGAAATGGATGCTTTTGGGAGTGGCCAGAAAGGATGATAGATGAGGACAGGGGCCTGAGCCACGCTCAGGTTTAATAGAAGGGACTGAGGTTTGGAAACCAGAGAGTGGAAGGAAGCATGAGCAGCTTGAGGTTTTTATGAGGGAAATCACTAAGAAAGTGATGATTGTGGGTAAATGGGGAGAGTTCTCAAAGGAAGGCACTGAAACATATGCATATACATTACATTATTGTCTTGCTCTCTAGGCCAACAATGTAACACATACATACCCTCTCTATGCTCCATGCTGGGTACCCAGGTGGGTTTGGGGGTACAGTGCATCACCAAGAGGCAGGAGACCCTGCTGATCAGGATCTAGTATAAGTCTCACCATCCAGTAGAAACCACCCAAATCCTGAAGTCAGATTTACCATTTTGCTAAATTAATGAATTTGCACTACATACAAGGCAAAGACTAAGGAGGGGGAAGGCAGTTTCCCATTGCTTTTTTTTGGATGCAACATGAACTTCATCATGGCTTTAAATCAGGCTCTTACATTCAGGAAAGAGGTCCCTCTTCCCTACAGGTCCACAAGCTCAAGTGACTGTCAGATGAACTTGTTGGCACATTCTGGGGTGCTGGTGGCCATTTAGAGGATAGGTAGCATGAAAAATCACTGGGCATCTCTGGGTTATGAGATTTTGGATGGTTTACCTTACCCACCTCTGTGGTCAGCATAGCTGAATAGGAAAAAAAGCTGTGGTTTGTTCCAAGAAAAAGGAGGCTTCGGAGGGAGGAGAGCATGAGGCTGTCTAGAATGTGCCAGCAAAAGCAAGGGCATCATAAGGGTGGCAATTTGCTGCCTTTTCCTGATGCATGTGTGAGTCCAGCAGGGCTGTGGTTACTGCAGCCAGTGCCGAGTCCTGCATGAGGCACTTTTTGGAGTGGTACAGCTTCAAGGATTCAGCATGCCCCACTTTTCACAGAAGATGTTGTGCAGATTGCATGACATTTAAAACACATTTCATCATCAGGGCATATACTCTTCTTTCATAATTTCAATTATCTACCAATAAATCATTCAGATGAAAAAATGCTTTCCAAGACAGCATAGGCATTTACTACACCTGCCTGACTTCAGCAGCACAGAGAATTTCTTGGGTTTTGGTGGGGGCTTTTTTCTTGCTATTTTTACACATTTCAGCCGGCCAGAGACTTCTGCCCAACAGAATCATGGTATGTGAGAAAACTCTTAAAAGTTTAATTATTTAAAGTCAAATATTAGAAGTCTAGTTCTCAAAGGGAACATGAAGAGAAAAGCTGGTTCACAACTGATATCTCTATTATAAGTAAGTCTGCAGTAAAAGTCCAACTCAGTTGTTCCTCAACAGGGAGAAAATTACAGGTTTGTAAGAAAAAAATGCATTGTAAATACAGGGCTTCACTCAAGTTATCTGTTACAATGAGCGAGGAAACGGATGTTACGCCTGTCACCTGTAACTACAACAGAGTGGACCCAAGTCTCTGCACACAATTACAAGTGCCACCGTGACAAGCAAAGGCACGCATATTGTCAGCAATGTAGTTTTCTCAGCACTGAGACTATAATTTAATTTACTGTGATTGACATAAAGTAAACACCAGCTATTGAAAAGGATATTGTCTGTACTATTAGAATCCATTGAAGAAATACCACTGGAGGAAACAAACAGCTTTGACCCAGGAAAATCCAAGTGAGGAAACAGAAAAGCAAGGCAGCAGAAAGATCAATTTTCTGGCCCATGAGTCTAAAAGAACAAGCATTAAATCATCAAATGGGTTGTAGATCCTGTGTCTGGTTCTGAAGGCATTCTGCAGAAATGCAGGCATTATGTACTGCTTACTTACAATTTGCTTGGCTAAAAGTACACAGCTAGTATATCCTATGATATTGGGCCTCAAATGGAAAAAGTGTAAAATGTGTCTCAGGATACATGCCAGGAAAACGAGTAGGAAGGTATTGCTTTGGGAAGCAGCAAGTCTTAGCTTTTTGAAGGCTGTTTCAGGGAGGTGAGATACAGGCCCAAAGCAGTGGCCTGTGCATGCTGGATAAGCTGCCAAGAGCCAGATCTGATGCAGAGGGAAACAATCAGTCTTCTGCGGAGCTATGGAAGAGCTGACTTCACTAGCAGCTGTTGTGTGGTTTGGACCTGCTTTCCCCTTAGATACTGTTGGAAAAGACCCTCTTTGCACACATGAATAATTCTTACTCATAAACTAAACCTGGACTATAATAAATGAAGTACTTGTTGCTGTGCACTGGCTGACTACTGGGAGTGCACTTGTACTCTTGATTGACCACTCAATTAAGCTGAGCTCAGAGTCTTCCACCAGACATAATTCACTTCTCTCAGATGGCAGAAAGCATTGTAATCCCAAGAAGGATTAGTAGGGCTGTATCATTTTACATCATGTGGGAACCAGACCATTTACCTTAAAACTGCATTTAATTTCATTGGCTACTTATTTCAGCTTTTCCTAGGAGTTATTATTGTGATCCTAAAAAGAGAAGGAGAGGTACACTGGGTATTAATACTCAACAAGAGAGGCTTAGCAGCTGAGAGACACATTCTGAGATAAGAGAGGAAGTGAAATTCAGTTCCTAAAAACAACCTTGGATTGTGCTGATGTGATATTTTCTTGTGTTTCACATTTACTAGTCTAGTGTTTCCTTCCCTCTCCTCCTTTTTTTTTTTTTTTTTTAATTTAAAAATAATTTGTAAAATAGTAGGCAATAATAATAAATATCTACTTGCGGCCTCCAGTGAATGACAGAGGGATTGACTTCCTCACAAAGAATGGGGTTTCTCTGAATACTGAGCACCATGGACTTAGGCCCTGAGAAAAAAAGAATGAAGGCCAAAAGAATATGAAAAATGCAGAAAAGGACTAAAGATAGAATACTTCTAAGGAAACATATGAAAAAGTGAAAGTATAAAAGGAGAGAAAGATTGGCTTGTTTAATGCAGAAAGTAATTAGAAAAATTATAGGAAAGAAGGAACCTCCTTTCATAGAAGCCAGTGAGAATAAAAATCCAGTATGTTTAACAGAAGAACAGCAAAGGCGAACAAGGTACTACATAATTTCTGTATCTTTAATAAATCAATTTTAATTATTTACTTATCCCTTCTTCTTTTTGTTTTGTTTTGTTTTGTTTGTAAAATCACTCTTTTCCAGAGGGAAGTGTTTGTTTGTTTAATGTACTAAGAACATATCTGCAATTACTGTATGTGGGTAATTCCATGAAGTGCAATTAAACCATATTAAACAGTTTAAAAGATAACACGTCAAGTAAAAAATTAGAAATCTCTGTTTCACTGCTTTACATACCTAAAAATAAACCCAATTAATTGATGGCTTTATGTTTTCAAATTCTAAGTAGAACATTTCTTAGTTCCAGAATTCCTGGAAAACAGTAACAAAAAAAACCAAAAAAACCCACAAACAAACAAACAACCAAAAACCAAAAAACCCCAACAAACAAAACAAAACAAAACAAAAAACCCCACCACACTAGGAACAGCAAAAGCTCAACAAATAGCAACTGTAACTTAACAAAAATTTAATTTCATACTCAGCTTCAGGAAACACCTGTAATTGCAACAGAGATTTTGGTCTCTTATTCGATTATCAGACTGAAATATTTCATCAGTATTCTATATTTTAATATGTTTTCAAGGTGGGTTTTGCTGGAGAGGGAGGATCATCCACTAATTATTCAAAAGCTTTAAACTTTCCTGTTCTATAGAAAAAAAATTCCTCAGTCTTGAGAAAGAATAAAAATTTAAAGCTCTGACTGTGACTCCATCAATAAACAGCCTTTAATAATTTCCCACTTACAGTAAAATATTTGCATGGATGTCAAGAAATAATTCTGAATATTTTCTTCACCTTCAGGCTCAAATGCCCAATGAGAATTTATATTAGAATTAATCATATTAAAGAAATATGCTCCCCTCATCTATTTAGAATTTTTGAAAGCTTCATCCAGTAAAATTTACAGAAGTATTTTCATTTTTCAGGAAAATATTATTAGAAATTGCAGCTTGTTAATACATGCAAATATTAAAATGCTTTCCAGTGCAGCTATGCTGGAGGGTTTTGGTATGCATTGTAGTCAGACGTTCCTTTAATACAATAGCAAGCAATACTAAATTTATCAACTTTTACTATGCTGTGTGCAACTCCCCAGTGTTAAACCTTTCTATTAAGCAATTCAGCAACTGGCTGCCAGGGAAGAAGACTGNGCTCTATGTGTTCAAAGACAAGCCATCAGGGAAGAAGACTGGTCTGGCTTTTGCTGGAACTTGGGATAAAAGAGTTTATGACCTTTGGAAGATGGGGTAAGCAACTAAGGAGGATTACAAGGGTGCCATGAGGTTATGCAGGGAGAAAATTAGAAGTGCCAAAGCCCACCTAGAACTTAATCTGGACAGTGCATCCTCAGTAAGTTTGCAAACAACACCAAGATGGGCAGGAGCATTGATCTGCTGGAGGGTAGGAAGGCTCTGCAGAGAGATCTGGACAGGGCTGCATCAATAGGCCAAGGCTGCATCAATAGGCCAAGGTAACAACAACCCCATCCAGCACTACAGGCTGGGGGAAGAGTCACTGAGAAGCTGCTCAGAAGGAAAGGACCTGATGGTGCTGGCTGACAGCAGCTGAACATGAGCCAACGTGTGCCCAGGTGGCCAAGAAGGCCAATGGCATCCTGGCCTACGTCAGCAATAGTGTGGCCAGCAAGGCCAGGGAAGTGATTGTGCCTCTGTACTCAGCACTTGTGAGGCCACACCTCAAATTGTGTCCAGTTCTGAGCCCCTCACTATAGGACAGACATTGAGGTGCTGGAATGTCCAGAGAAGGGCAGTGAAGGTTACAGGTCCTATGTCGTATGAGGAGCAGCTAAGGGAACTGAGGTTTTTTAGCCCAGAGCAAAAGAGGCATAGAGAGAACTTAACACTCTCTATAACTGCCTGAAAAGAGGTTGCAGANTAAGCAACTAAGGAGGATTACAAGGGTGCCATGAGGTTATGCAGGGAGAAAATTAGAAGTGCCAAAGCCCACCTAGAACTTAATCTGGACAGTGCATCCTCAGTAAGTTTGCAAACAACACCAAGATGGGCAGGAGCATTGATCTGCTGGAGGGTAGGAAGGCTCTGNAGAGGCCAAGATTCAGAACAGACTACCTGGGGAAATGGTGCAATCTGCATCCCAGGAAGTACTCAAAAATCATGTAGATGTGGTGCTTAGGGACACGGTTTAGTGGTGAACATGATGGTACTGGGTTACCAGTTGGACTTGGGTCTCAAGGGTCTTTTCTAAACTAAATTATTCCATGATTGTATGAAAAATCTCCTAAATAAGGGTGATCATGTAGGCAAAGAATGAGCAGTGGAAGGAAAGTGAATATGAGGAAAATGGTAAAGGGGAAAAAAGAGAACATGAGCAAACAGGATGCTCCACTGACTCCACTGAAAAATGGAAGACAAGGGAGTCAGATTTGTATCTAAGGAAGGAGGTACACATGATGGAAGGCTGCCCTTAACAGCTGAAAACCTGTCATCCAACTGGATCGATAAATAAGAATGGCATATCAAATGGACATGGAATCTGGAGTTAGGTTTTTGAACAATATTGGCACTTAAAAAATATGGCAGTGGGCAAAGGAATGTCAGTGAGTAAAAAAAATGAGAAAGGAAACAGATTCATCACTAT
Source organism: Aegithalos caudatus (assembly GCA_013389925.1). Taxonomy (NCBI): domain Eukaryota; kingdom Metazoa; phylum Chordata; class Aves; order Passeriformes; family Aegithalidae; genus Aegithalos; species Aegithalos caudatus. The sequence goes on from WEIU01004710.1 coordinate 207,938, forward strand.
AGAGTACAGTACTTGAGAGGAAACACAGGATTATGCCTAATCCGGTACAGGAAATGGGTGTGGTTAGTGAGAAACAAGTGAAATGATTTTGTACTAATACTTGGGTCATAGACCAGAGAAGAAAAAATGGAATTTCAATTGCTGATGCTAAATGTGAGCCAATATATTGTGGGAATAACAGAAAATGCAATCAGGATTGGAACACGACTAAGTTTGGCAAAGGTGAAAAAAAATAAGTAAAAATGGTGGACAAGAACTGAACATGAATAACTGCAATGGAATGAGAAGAAATAACATGAATAATACAAAATCCTTTCAGGAGAAAGACACTTCAGTAGATTCTCAGTTCCCTTGAAGGGGATCTCTTCCTCTTTTCCCCCAAACAAATTTTTATGTGACACTCAAAGTACACAATTCATAGTAGAAAACAAGATTTTAAATTATGAGTTAGAAATAGCAAAACAAATGGATCTAGTAGCAGCAAGGATCCAGATATTTCTGGATGTGAGATCCTATGTTGTTTACTAAAAACAGCAAAACCAGGAGGATGGTGGGTATTCTTAGGGTTGATTTTGGGAGTAGCAAAATTTTCTGTAAAACAATTGGATTAGGCAAATATTGAGTTGTGAGACCATTATTTGGTTTTGTTCACACTAAACAGAGAGATAATAAAAATGCTTGTAATAGAAGTTCAGGACTTCAAAGAAACAAGTTCAATAAACTAAAAGAAAATAGTTTATTAAAGATTCACCTGGCCTGAGGAAGTATCAGATAGGAAGAACTATCTGAGGTCTTGAAGCATTACTACAGAACTGAAAAAGCAAGACCATGAACAGAAGGGGTGAAAGCTAAATTTATGCTATGAACTGGAAAATCATAAGCCGGAAATATCAAAGAGAAACTCATAAAATTGCACTGATAAATGATACACATTTTATATATCATCACCCTGATATAATCATAAAAGACAAAGACACTGCTGAAGTGTATCAGATGTGCTTCTGCTAGATAAAGTTCACTGTAGTGCTCTGGAAGTAAAGTCAAGAGCTCACCTCAAGCACTGAGCCAAGGTTTTCATTACCCATATTAAAGGAAACTGGTCTCAAACTGGTGCAGAGCAAGTTTACAGGTGGTCAAAGGAACAGATAAGCTTTGCCTAGACAAGAAGAGGACACTTGGTTAACCTTGGAAGAAGTAGACTTCTAAGAGACCTATAAGATTTCTTTCCATAAATATTCTGCAGAAGCAGTAAAAGAGCTATTTAAGCAAAACAACAGTGTTAACTTAAGAACAAGTGGATATAAACAGGCCACAATGAAATTCAGTCTGAAGTTAGAAGAAAGCTTCTAGCCTGACTGCACAGAGGTTTTGGAACATAATTTTAATGACAGCAGCGAAGACAAAGAACTTAACGGGATTTTGATCACTTTGCAAATGGCATAGAAGGAGGAGGTTGCCTGGAATAGTAAGAGAACAAATGCTAGTATCAGGAAATCTTTTCCATTCCTAATTTAAATAAAAAAAATGTTCACTGAAACCTGGCAGAAGCTATTCAATGTTGTGTTTAAATGGCTGTCTTTGTTATTTCATGAAATGTACTTAAAAGGATTGTTAAAAGAAAAACCTTTCTGTTGAAAGACAGCATGGTGTTTTTATGAAGTACAAACAATAAGTATCCTGGAATCCTAGCCAGCACACTGAAAGCCCATTAAAATAAGTTGCAGCAAATTCATTAGGAACAGTGATAACTATAGAAATGAGGCATTATTGCAACAGCCTAAAATTCATGTATTCTGAAGTTATGTATTTTGGTAAAATTGATGATAGGAAAAACTATCTGTGGTTAGGACAGTGGACTGGGAGTTAACAGTTCAGTTCCTGAACCTGACATAAACTTTAGGGAAGCCATTCATTCTGCTGCTTATTTTGCTAGCTGTAAAAATAAAATAATCATCTTCTTTTCCCTTGCCCAATATATATCAAGGTCTCCACACCTGGAGACAGTGACTGTTGAGAACACCATGGCTGGTTCTCATATTACATTTCTCATGTTACTGCGACCAGCGAATCGATCATGCAGGATAACTTTGTCTCTGCCGGTTTATTCCTACTGTGCTGGCTTCTAGCAACAGACTGAGCAGTGCTTTTACAAGTAAAATCACACAACAACTTGGAATTCAAGCATGACAGAAGTTAACCTTTCTATATCAACCTGAAACATCAAAGCTCTGGCTTGTAAATGGATTATATGTAAATGGAAGACAATGCGACTATAACCACTCCTCACATGGTCAGTCACAAAACTCTCATATTAACAGTTGCTAGTCTTCAAGTTCAAAGGTCCAAGTCAGTCACACTCTTAAGATTTAAGTAAAAATGAAATGTACACTAACTTCATCTTTAATATCTTTACATACAAGATACTCCATATTTTAAGACATCTCTTTGAATGCTTGTTTCATACAACTTCAGTACCTCCCACCACACAACAAAAGGAAACGGGATAAACCCCAAGGATTTCAGTGTAAACAGAAAACCTTGCTGCATGTCTGAAGAAGTTTTTGTGAAAAACAAGGATTACCACATTTGTGTAAAGGTTGACTTGTTCTAGTCCGTATTTTGCAATGGAAGGCCTTTCATAATTCTCTTGCTTATTATTATTTCTACAACCTCTAAGGCAACACAGAAACCCATTCTACTTCCTATGAATTGAACACCTACAAACTTTCATCTTCGTTTTAAAAAGCCCAGCAGGTATGAATTAATAAGGCCTTAACATGATGCAGGACAGATTCTACCTATCTGGTATGCAGAGAACAGAGTTTTATCATCTTCCTTCTGCCAAAAAATCCAGTGAAGAGATGAAGCAGTCTTTCAATAGATCTGGATGACTGCCCGTGTTACGTAACATTCACATCACAGCACACATTTCAGGTTACTGCTGAATGGCTATGTGAATGGTGCAGATTAATCCCATGCAGAAAAGAAACTAACAATGCTTACAGTTGTGCCAGCGAGAAAGCAGCCACTCACAGTAACACTGCTGGGGACTATTTTATACAAGGGAGACAGACAGACAGACATTGCCCTTTTGCATATGGAGCTAGTTTGTCATGAATTGCACACAGGCCAAATTAATACTTCAGGTCTTTGTGCAAGGCTTTATGTAAATAACACCAAATTGACATCTTCAGGTAGTCATGTGCCGTTATTCTTCATCAGAAGCATTCCTGACTTTACAGATCCAATCCTAAAAGCCAAAAAAGCTCACTTAGGTCTCCTGAGCCTAGGAAAAACCCTGGTGAATGAAGAGATGAAGACTAAAGAGAAAGGGTCTTCCTGCATGCAGCTCTTTGTACAACTGGAATTTGCCTTTGACGGCTGATGTTTTTATTAGGTGGCCACCATAGGCTGCATCCTTGGTGAGAGTATACTGATCTCTCTCATTTAAGTCAACCATGTTTGGGCAACAGAAGTGCATCAAATGCAACTCAGTGGGAAAGCAGGTCAAAAGTTAAATCTATCACAGTCTCCAGGTACCAGATTCCAAGAAGCATTTTCTCAAATTAAGGGAGAGAAAAAAATCATGGAAGGCCATACAAAACCAAGATACAAACTGTAGCTCATGAAGCTTCCAAGTTCCAGCCTCCAGGAAAAGCAGGGCAGACACCTGATATGGACAGGTCTTCTTCTTGCAACCTTCCCTCAGCCCCTGGGCTATGATCCTAATTGGAAACAAGTTGTTGAGACAGATGGACCTTGGACTGCCTTCATATGATCATCCTTAGACCTCCTGGAATGAGTCCACAGCAGGGCCATGAAGATCATCACAGGCCTGGAATTGTATGAAGACAGGGTGATAGAGTTGGGACTGTTCAGTCTGCACAAGAGAAGGCATGCTGGAGACCTTATAAAACCTTCCACTATCTAAAGGTGGCTACAAGAGAACTGGAGAGGGACTTTTGACTAGAGCACATAGTGGCAGAACAAGGGGGAATGGCTTTATACTGAAAGAGGGCAGAATTAGATTTAAGATGTTTACATGTAAATACTCTTCCTAGAATTTATTTGTTAGGAAGAAATTCTTTACTCAAAGGGTAGTGAGGCACTGGAACCAGTTGCCCAGAGAAGTTGTGGATGCCACATCCCTGGAAGTGTTCAAGGCCAGATTGTATGGGGCTCTGAACAACTTGGTCTAGTCATGGAACTCTTGTTCCATGAGTTCCTGTTGCATACAGCTAGAGACATTACAAAAAAAAAAAAAAAATCCTTATAAAATATGGTTTAGGCCCTGCTAGTCTAGCTAAACTAGCAGCTAGGTTTTTAGTTCCCATGTGAAAAGATCAGAGGAATGAGTTTGCATAACAATCTATTCTTGTAGAGAAAAATAGGTTGCACCTGTAATAACAAAAGATCTGTCCAATGAGAATCCAAAATGAAAAAAATGTAAACACCTGCGGAAAGAGAGAGTCTTAGCATGTACACACACAAGCAGTGGGACTGAGTGGCAAGAAAGTTACTAACCAGAGTCAAACACAACATCTTTGAAAACTGTATAAATATGAGCTTTATGAATAAAGAATGGGCTTTTTCTGCATGAAGAAACTGAGTCTCATCTCCTTTATTGCAACAAGCTCCCATGGCAGAGGGGTTGGAATGAGATGTTCTTTAAGGTCCCTTCCAACCCAATGGTTATTCTATGATTCTATGATTTTTATGTTTGTATTTTCTCAAAGTCTGTTCACACACACCAAAAAAAAAAAAAAAAAAAAAAAAAAAAAAAAAATTTTTTTTATGATTTTATGTTTTTTTTGTTTTTTTTTTCTCAAAGTCTGTTCAAACACACCAAAAAAAAAAAAAAAAAAAAAAAAAGACACACAATATGCTTTTTCAAATAGTCCACACATGGTTTAGTAGAAATCAGTGATACTTTATAACACACTGCCAGCCCTGGCGGTTTACACAACAAAATGAGACAAAACAAAATAAAAATCTGGAAATAGCAGAGGCAGAAGAGGAAGTTTATTTTACAAATTTTTGACTTGCTAATTTGTTTTTCAAAGTTTGTTTCCATAATTGGTAGGCATGACATTTTTACATTATCAAGAATTCTTTGCAGGATTCAAGTTCTTTTGCCATAGGAAAATTTAAGCTCTAAAACTGCTCTAAAGCTCTTTAAGCTCTAAAATTGCATACATTCAGCCTGTTATATCCTCTAAGACTGGAATTCCTTGGGTTTTTTTTCTCTTCTGGTGCTCCTCGATATTAGCTCACATAATGAACATTGCAAGCATAAACTAAACCTGCTGATGAAACACATGCAGAGCTCTCCCTCTTACATCAAAACTCAGGAAGGTTTAGGAAGAAAACCAGGGCAGTGTTTTATCTACTGCAGCACTGAGACTTCTCTCCCTCTGCTTATATGGGAAGTAACCTGAAGAAGATTCTCAAAATATTTCCTTGATCTTGGGAAATCTCTGGAGTGCCACAACATCCCACTCTGCTGCTAATCCCATGAACTACCAATTAATTTCACAGCCATAAGCCTAAACCATGAACCTGACTTCAGGGGAGCTGCACCTGCCCTGGCTTGCAACAGGATTCTCGATGGCACACCTACAATTGCTTGCTAAACTTTCTTTCCTAAGCTGTCTGGTACCAGCAGTGGAACTGGGACCAGAACCTATGATAAAGGGCAATGTTCTTCCCTTTGGCCAAATGTCTGCTCCCACCTGAATCTGAGATCCTCTTGTCCTACCCTGGGCCTGGGAGAGGATACAGCTCGGCCTTGAATAGTCACCCTGCCTTTACATAGTAATGATAAAATCAATGACCATAGGAGAAGTATTAATCTATCAAGGTCTTCTATCAAAATTCCTGACAATCTCATGTCATGCCAGGCAAACTACAGGCAAAAAAGACAGAAAAGCCTGCTGGTTATAAAGCATGCTGTTAATCTTAGCTTTTCTCTTCCTCTTGCAAGCAAAACAGTCCCAACTCGAGGAATTTTACATAATTCACTTTACTGCCAATTAACACAAAATTCTAACTACTGATTCAGATATTGGTGGGGGGTGGGGGGAGGAGGACATTCACTTCTCCCCCTTCCTGGCCTCAATTTCCCTTGTTTTCTGTCACCCTCAGTCTGCTGGAGGACAGGCAGCACAGGCAGCTGGGGTCAGGCAGCTGCTCCTTCCTGCTGTACCTCCCTTGTCCCTTCTCCCCACAATTTGTTCTTCCTGTCCTTCCAAGCACCAGGAGTGGTCCCATAGATGTGTCCCTAGTGATGGACCCTCCCCAGATGTCTTCTCCTGCTTGCCCATGGCAGCTGCTCTTCCACAAGCCTTACTCACACCCTCCATGGGGCACCCCACAGCCTCACTCAAACCCCCTAACTTACACCCCAAACCCTCACTGACAACAAAACCCCAGAAGCCAGGGCTGTTGTAATTTCAGAAGTCACACTGTGAGCCCTTCTTTTGAACCAGCAAAATAAGGAAAAGAAACAGCGAGAGGCCAAAATACGCACTGCCCAGGCATCTCCGAAAGCTGCAGCAGCTGGGCTGCTAACGCTCACGGCTGACATCAGCCAGGCTGGGTTTTTGCAAGCAACTCATTCTGTTTTTTCCAGACAAAATCAGTTTTAGCTACAAAATCCAATTATCCAGGTGGGTACCTCTGGTTTGGGGAAAGAGGGGGTGTTTTAAGCATGGGGAAAACGCACTAGCAGGGTGTGGGAAGGGGCCAATGTTGCATCTGCTGGGGTTGCAGCTGGCAGAGTCACACCAGCAGGACTGTGAATTTTGTGCCTGTAAAACTTTCAGGGTAATGCTCCAAAAGTAATAGCTGTAAATATTTATCTTTTGTGCTTAAAAAGTCTGACTGCACAGAACTGCTAGATGCTGGTGCATGCACCAGAGGGATAGGAGAAAGGGAAAAATGTCAAGGCCCAGGAAGTTTTCTGCTAAGGTCCTTCTAAGGTAAATTTTCTGTAGCCTGTTAGCAAGAAATCATCCGTTTTAGAGAGAAGCATGCATTGGAGTATTTTGTTTTCTCAGAGAAGTGTGGAATTTGAAGCCAGGTCCTTTGGCTTATCTGTTGTAAACCATGCCTGTTTCTCAGCACCACGCCACTCAGTATTTCCTAGAGAAGGGATTCTGAGAAAAAAGAAAGAGCCCCAGTTCCCTAGAAGCATTAAATTAACACAAGGGATCTGTAAACGAAACAGCAGAGGTTTGAAAGCCTTACCCTTTACTGTTTCCTGCTTTCTTGGAAAAATCTCAGTATTAAAACAGATTGGATTACATTACAGGACTAGTTGCTGCTGAAGAATTTTATTTTGGGTTATAAAACACAATGTTTGCTGTTTTTCTAATTCAATTTGCTTTTACCTTCCTTATGTCACACTGTTAGTAAGGCTCCTGTGAGAAAATGCAGGTTGTTATTGCCTGCAAACTACCCCAATTATCATCTGCTCTCACTTTGTAAAGTAATGTGGGTAGAAACTGTGTAGTAAGTAGAATGCTGATCTAAAGAAGTATGTTACGATTTTAAATCCATTTACAGCTTTTGCTTTGGGCATATAAAAAATGACATTAAGAACTTGTTTCCAAAAAAAATCCCCAACCTTAAAAGGTTAACACTTCTCTAAATTAAATGAAACAGTAATCCTAACACTACCAACCAGTTTACATCTCTGAATTATAAAATGTAAACAAGTCATCTTACAAATTTTATTTTCAAGGGTTTGTGCCTTTGTAGTGAAGTTTTCAGCTAGAATAACAACATCAGCAGCCTCGTGTGGACTCGGAATAATTTCACCACAAACGGCTGACTATAACTGCAGCCCTATTCCTGCACTTCTGACAAGGAAGACTCACATTTAACTCAGTGGGAATTTTTGCCAGGTGATAGCTACAGGACCAGGCTTCCTGGATAGGATAAAAATCTAAAGCAAATTTTTATTTCATGTTTAAAAGCTTTAAGTAGGTGAAGTGAAAATTCTTGGCTCTCCCAAATGACATCCAAGATTGACGAAGGAAAAAAACAGGAGATTCTTGGTAGCAATATATTTAGCACCTTTCTTGGAATGTAATTGTTACTGGAAACTTTGGGGGTGTATCCATACGCATTAACCACTCTTATACAGTAAAGTCTGGTTTCTGAACTCATAAAAGTATTACACAATATTCTAACTACCTCAAGAGGCCTGATAATAAAATCACAGCATTTCACAATAATTCTAAAGATAAAGAGAATAATCAATTTAAGTTGGAAAAAATAGTCTACTATTTATGTTACATATGTTACTGCAATTACAATTTCTCTGCATACTGCAGTGATGCTTCTCACATGGCAAGTACGATATAAAGAGTATGATATATAAGAGTTAAAAATATAAATGTGGCAGGCCTAGGCAAGTAATTGACTCTGCTGAACTTACATATGTGTGTAAAAATTTGATTTAATGATGTCTTTTTCTAAGTATTTATAGGCTATGTGAAAATGGGGGACAAAGGGAAGTTACAGTGAAAACAAGTGATGCAAGTCAGGATCTGTTCTCCTGTTATCTCTTAATAATATGCATCTGTTTGTTTTATCTTCCTGATGCCACCTGTATGCTAAAACAGTGAACTTTTAAGGAAGAGCCTTAAATGATACCATAATGCCCATAAACGATAATCCTTCTTGAGATGGCACAGGACAGCACAGCACTATCAGATTTGAAAAAGGGGGAGTTCTGTTACTGAAAATCTATAGTCATTGCCCAGTCTGTTCTGGAGTGTTTATAAGCAGTTTTGTCTAGAGGTATGAGAACAGCAGGACTGTCCACCAAAAGCCTATACATTCCTCTTGACAAATACTTTACCACCACCACCTTTTTTTAAAAAAAAGATATATATTAATCTAAAATCAAACTGTTGAGCCATTTTTAAGCTAGACAGGAAAAAAAAAATATAAATTACATGGTCTAACTAATGAAAAGGATGCAACAACTCTACAGATTTTTTAATTATTTATTCTGGCTCTTCTTACATACTCATGTAGTTTCTAATATAATGAGCAGAAAATATAGGCAACCAAACATACAGTTATTACTATATTAAACAAACATTTCAAGTGTAAAAGTTTCTGCACTTCCAACTGAAATACTGAGATCTTTTTCAAAAAATTAAATACAAAATTATGGCTCAGACTTGCCTGCAATTTGCAGGTGACTTAAAATGACCTGTAAAATAAATTAAGATACTATTCACTAAAATGAATTCCTAGTTGAGTATTCAGATGAAACAGCAACAAGGACAATAGCTCATATTATCTTTTGAATGTAATTTTAAAACTCAGGCACAGAATTATAGTAATTTTGAGAGCACAAGGAATAATTACGGTTCATACAGAAGTCTTTCTGTCTCCCAACTGCAATTGCATGTATTAAGTTATAATAAAGAAACCAAGTACTTGCTGAAGGAGAAAAAAAATTTAATTTTTACAGTATGCCTGTTCAGCTCTTAACACTTTCAGACTTATTTTTTTTTACTTCATCTGCTTCAGAATACATTTACCACTGACCATCAGATATTTCTAAGTGCTGCCACTGTCTGCCTTGGGACATGAGGCGTGTTCCTTATTATAACAACTAAGTCCCAGCTGCATTAGAAAAAGCCATTAATGGACTAAAAATATTCCAGGTTGTCACCAACAATAAATATCCATGTCTGACTGTTTTTAAAGGAAGTTAATGTTACATCTAGGTACTCTATTTGAGTCGCAATTCAAACAGAAAGGAAACTGTCTGAATTCTTCCCTCTCTTCTAGAATGCAATCCCTATAAACTTCTGGGAACTTTGGAATTCAGGGAAATTAGACCAATACTACAGAAGCATATTGAACTTTATGGAAATAAAATATTTTAAACTCTTTGTAAGGTTCTACACCCACTTTTTCTTTATATAGATATATATGTGGGTAGGTGTGCATACACATCTATTTTAGACATCTGCATACATCTGACTTCTTTAAAAACTTAAATATTGTTCAGATATTGCGTGATTAACCTAAGTGCCAAGCTACCCACAACCAACAACAATAAAACTATTCTCAGAAAGGATTTTTCTTAGGCTTCTGTAATATTTGCAGAAACAGTTCCATATTTTTTAATATTTAGAGCTAAAAAATTATTCTTCTGACAGATTTATGTAAAAAACACAGACATACTAGATATTTGGTAAAAGTCTTCAAAATAAGTATTATTAGTGAATATGATTAAGTAGCAGCTATTCTATATAAACATTCAACTTTTTAGACCATTATGCTTTCCTTTTTCTAAAGAGGTTGTGCTAACAAATAGGTTTTAAGAACTTATCAAATATACAAAAATATATTTATTTTGAAAATAATATGCTTTGAGGAATATACTCCTGATTTAAATGTGGATGATATGACAAAATATTTGCCTTGAGGACAGGGAGTGACAGAATTAGAGAAGCAAATTAATTCTGTCTGAAATATTTAAGCAATTTAGTGGCTTCCTACTCTGAATCCTACTCATGGTATAGAATATGAAAAGAAGTCAATAAAGCTTGATGATAAAGCCAGAGATAGTGCTATAACTGATGACCTTGGGGGCAAAGGAATAAATGGCTTAAATGCAGAACGTGGACAGATTCTCAGTTGATGGCCCTCTTGTTTAGCTGCTTTCAGTGGGCCTATGACAATTTAAACCAGCTGAAGGCCTTCCCCACCATTTTCTTGTTCAAACAATTCAATATGATCTCTGCTTCAGGGAGAAAGAAGGACAAGATTTCGAATAAAAGGAATACTACCACCTGATTTTGTGGGGATTTTTTGTTGTTTTTTGGTTTTGTTTGGGTTGTTGTTTTTTTTGTTTGTTTGTTTTGGT
>WEIU01004710.1:218934-238595 GCA_013389925.1 Aegithalos caudatus
TTTTTTTTTTTTTTTTTTAGATTTTATTTTTAAAATAGGCAGAGCTCTAAAAGTCAATAATAATAATATCCTATTGTAGATGCGGGACTGAAATCAATAAAACACAGTAAATTCAGCTATGGGAAACAGCTTTGAATGGTTTTAATTATATTTTCTTAGAAAGGCTCAAAGAATGTTATTGATATTTGACCTGGAAAGTTCTGTTTTCTATTACAAAGAACATAATATCAATACAACACCATATATGTCTGCATTCAAAGTCCTTAACCCTTTGCAGGTCCCAAATGAAAGGAGAAACAGGTGGATTTTCTTTTTTTTTTTTTAATCTGAGGAAAACAGATGTCATCAAACCCGTCACCTGTCATACAGCATTAATCCTCCATTGAAGTAAAGAAGTAATGAGGTCTGAAACACCATCACATTCTAGCACGATGAAGAAAGCACAGACTATTCATTTTGTCTATGATGGTAGTTGTATGCTAACTGCTAAGATATCCTTTATTTTACAGCTGCCTTATTCTTTCACTCTCCTAAAGCCAGCTCATCTGCCTGGCACTCCTGGAAACCTCTGCCTTCTGTCACTTGCTAAGTGCACATACCAATTGATTGAATCCTTTATTAAATTAGATGCTGAATTTTTTTTAAAAAAGGCACTATACAGTCAGTATGAGCAAAAGATTCCAGTTTCTCAGAACTATAAATTTCAAATCCATCTGGTCTGGGAAGGGGACAATAAAAATATATGGGAAGTGATTAAGAAGTACTCGACGATATCCACTCTAGCTAGCTACCACAAGTCCTGTGGGTCCATGCACCCTGTGCATTCATACCACAGCTAAGCAGCTCCAGGAGATGCATAAATGAATATCATTGCCTCAAGTGAATGTAAGAGAAAGCAGACCAGCAGTCTCTTGCCCAAGGCGATGCTTTAAATCAGTGCTAGAACAGGGAATAAAATTCCCAAATCAATCTGCTTTTCTAGTACAGGCACCATTCACTGGATGGCAGCACAAAAAAAAAAAAAAAAAAAAAAAAAAAAAAAAAAAAAAAAGAGGAAAAACAAAACAAAACAAAGCACAGAGACAAAATTAACAGTTTGGTGTAAAGGGAAAATTATTTCAAGACAGGAGCATTGTGACCAGGCTAACAACAGCCAAATAANATAAATGCATTCAGGCTCAATCAGAGCACTAACTTAAATGGGACTGCTGATAATCCCCAAAGAAAAGTGGGTAGTTTAAAAGCCTCGGGCATTATGAAGGATGACAGACATGAATGGAGACAGCAAGACTCAGATGCATACCCCAGTTATAAATACAGGTTAGAAGTACACAGGAGTTACTGGTGCAATAGGCCAAGGGAGTTGTTTCAACACCTTGGCATGTTACGCAAAATGATCTTTAAAATCCATTAAAAAGGGAACATATAGTGAAAGTGAAAAGGCAACAAACATAAATGAATAAAGGAAATAACCTCCCACACAGTTAATGCTCTGCTGGGTTATGTCCTCCACCAACACAGCTTCAAACTGATACCAAGGGGGCACGAACACACAAAGTGATTTTTCTTTCTCTTTTCTTTTTTGTTTCAAATACCAAAACAAGGTTTCTTAAGAGCCAAAATTAAAATGCAACTGTTAACCCTAAGAAGGCAGGGAAGGAATTTTTTATGAGTAAAGTTTTATTCATAACTCAGTAATACAGGAATTCTTTAATTTTTCACAAGAAGCTTTAAACTAACCAGCTCAATATTTGTATGGATGACACATCTGGGAGTGGCTTGAAAATGCCATTTACTGAAAATGTAAGCAAAAGGCTCTTGGGGTAGTTTTTGATGTTTGAGGAGGAAGTCTTTGGAGAAACCATATGCTGTGATTATAAGGCCAGGGATTAAGTTCATCAGTCTTAAAGGAGAAGGCAGTTTACTGCCCTCAGACTGTGGCAGAATCAGTCTTTGGAAGCGCGAGATGTATGGCATTTGGGTAAATGCACTGGATCAAGCCAAAACATAACCCAAAATGTAGATAAGACCACACGGCAAGTTCAGAGACAACTCAACAACAGCATGTCAGGGGATGGCTTGTGACCTTCAAGACAGGATGTAAAAAGGCAGAGTTAAGCCTGGGTGAGAGAGCCAAGAAGTGGGAATGCACAGAGCTACCAGAGCATCCTTTAAAGAATACAAATCCTGCTCATTTACCACAAGCAAATGGAGATCTGCACGTCAAGGAAGGGATGAATTGAACAAACCAATTGGGGCAGCAAGACAGCAGTCTGAAGAGGGAGCTTACAGGCTCCAGAATGTGTTGTCCACATGCCACTCTCACCTTTGCTACTGACCCAGAACCAACAGTTATTTCTCCACAGGAACAACGCTTTTATTTGTTATGCCTAAATGTCCAGCTCCTGGCATCATTTTGCCAAAAATGCTGCCCTTGGTTTTCATGAAGAAAAAGCCCTACATTCTCCACAACGAGGAAAGGCAGAGAAGACTTGAAAATGTTAACCCTCAAGACTTAGAAAGGAAAACCACGCATTGCTCCTGTGCCTTGACATGCCAGGTGGAAAGGCAACTGGTCTTATGCACAGCCTCAGGAGAGAGCAGATTTTTGGGATCCTGGTTTGGCACCCAGACCATATTTAGTCATGGTCCAGATCAAGACCAGAGTTCCCCGCTTAAATCTCTCTTCTGCAGGCACAACTGTCATGTAAACAATCATTTAAACCTCATTTNAAACCTCATTTTCTTTGGTAACATTTTTAGGAGGAGAACAATAAGATGGCATGTGTGACTGCAACCCATCTCAGCCACCCGTGGGAACAGAGCAAACAATTAACTTTTTTTACATCATTGTTTGCTGTTGACTTAAAAGCAGAGATTCCTTTTTCAAAAAATTTTTATGGGTAGTCAGTGTGTCCTGGACAAAGATTAAGATCCACATAAACTACAGATTAGTTTGGAAAGTTCAAATATGATAAATCAGTTGGATCAGAAATTCTGAAAAAATAGCATAAAGCAGCAATGATGCTTATTGACAGAGCAAACTGAAACCAACTAAAAGCAACTATTCCTGAAAAGTCAATTATGCACTGTCATTTTTAGTAGGCAGTTCAAGACAGAACACAACAACACACCAGATGTTATCAGCTGCAAATCTCTTCTCAGTCCCAGGAAAAGGGCGAAAGACAAAAAACTTAGATTATGTGCAATGTCATACAGACAAATCAAAACAGGTTGAGTAAAGGAAGTGGAGGTTTAAGCAGCTACTGAAATCATGAGCTCAGCTGAATGATGTGCATGTTACACTAGTTTCCTCTTCTCTTCCAAATGAAATACAAGATGTTGATCAAAATCTTACAAAAGCTTTAAAAACCTGTGCTGTAGTTAAAGATTTTGTGGTAAGTTATGAATACCTGGGTTCACCCTGGTGTTAAAACTCCTCTCCAGCAGCAAGAGGTGCTTTGCAAGAAAAATTCAAATCTTTGAAAAGCGTATCCTCTGAAACATCATGCTTCAGGACCCCTGGGTCCTAAAGTTCTTCAGTATTATAGCAGTCAACTGCATTTTCATTTATGAGTTTTAAACACTAACTACTGTAAAAGCTTCAAAGCCTAACAGTAAAGTGCTTACACAACATCAAGGCTTTCAAGTTTTTTATTTATGTACCTGATAAAAAATATATATCATTGCTAGCCTTTAAGATGCCTGAGAGCTATGTTTCTCCTAACAAGAACTCTTTCTCTAGTCCCAGTGCCTGATGGGAATGTGAGATATTTCTACTCTGAGATGTTACCAAACATTAACTGATCTAAATTTCCGATTTCCCCTATATGTTACTCAGGACAGGCCACAGAGTAGACCTGAAAACTAGCACCTCCATCTTAAGATATATATAATAAAAGCCAGTAGGTGCTGCAGTGACTTCAACTCCATAGGCAAGATTCTTTACAACAATTTAAATAAATTATTGGCAAACTAAAAGATTTTTCATGTCACTATTCAAAGGTCCTTCACTATTTTCCTTTACAGATTACAAGCTACCTTTTCCACCACAGTAAAAACAAAGCAGAAAAACATAGAGTAGGGAAAAAAAAACAAAACCAAAAACACCCAAAACTTAAATCTTCAACTTCCAGAAGAGTTATGACTGGCTTTATCTTCAAACAAGGAAGATCCTTTAAAGTTCCATTTCAAGACTTTGTAATGAAACTACACCCATTATTGAGCTTTGAAGATTATTTGAAACTGTACAAAACAGCTGCAGACAACAGGCAAACTTCAGCTTTTCCTCTGGATTTAGTCATGAAGAAAACTACCCTGAAAAGTTCTGGTGCATTTTACAGTACAAATGTAACAGACACATGCTTTCTGTACCAGGAAAAACCTCCAGCTGCTATGTACTGCTTGTTCAGGTGCAAGACACTTTTCTGAGAAGACTATGTTCACCAAGGGCTGCCTAAATTTAGCAAAACATCCAACTTGTACAGAAAGTTTTCCTCTCCCATTTACCTTTCTTCAGTACTGAATATCATTCACTTAATGCAGAATTCCCCACTGGAAACACCAGCAATAGCAACAGATTCAGCTGTTTTTCATCCCATGGTCAAAGATTCACCAGCCAGCCTCAGTACATCACAAGGTAAGAGGATCATGGTCTGCCAGAAGCATCAATTCTCTTGAACAACCTAGTTTCAGTTACTAAAATATACTCCTTTTCCATAGGAAATAAACTGCTTGGGTATGTATATACATTCGGAACTCGAGCTACCAAAATAGGGTGAACCACTCAAGGCTGAGCACACCTTTCATCACTTCCTCATAACCTGTAGGCAAAAACAAGTGTAGAATTGGTTGTAGTTCTGTCAAATTGCTACATGCTCTCTGGAATTTGTCTGCAGATGCCAATATTTATTTTATAAAACTGCAAAGGTTGGGAAAAACTTTGTCATAGCACACTTCCCATATCTTAACTCTGAATCATACCTTGTTTTGAGTGATTGTCCTCTCCCTCTACATCTGAGGTAATTAATTTTAGTGTTCCAGACGTGGCATATGCACTTTATTCACATATGCGTTGTATTATCACTTTGCATGAAAATAGTTATGACTGTGATGTTAAAAGACAGAATTTTTATTAGCTACCTCCAGTCAAATGAAAAAATCAAACCAAGTAGTAAAACCTATGCCTAAAAAAGCAGTCACTGAAAATACTGGGATTAAATGCTCACTCTCAACTTATTCTTTCCTAGACCACAGTCCTGACTGAATTTCCTACCTAGGACAAGGTACCAAAGGGCTAAATGTGGGGAAATCAAGAAAATTATATATGCAGATATGACTATCAAGGTAAAAGAGAGGCGTGAGGGTCAAGGTGTTCAAAAAATCTAAGAACAGAGGGCCAAAGGGTATTTTGAAACAAGGCCTCTCTGATGCCATTTTTCTTTGTCTGGAGACAGGACAGGAAAATGGAGTGGAAACAGGTCCTGTCACACGGTTAGGACTCCCCAGTCAAGCTTCCTTCTAACGGCACTGTGCATGTTCCGCTTGACAGAGCCTGGGAAAGGTTAACAATAGATTCCTTGACACCATGGATGTATTAAGCAAGACAGACCTGGCATGGCTGTCCTTTCATCGTGTCTCATCCCAGTGGTTATACTACAGAAATGCTGAACAAAACCTCAGGTATCTCTCTTTTTACAGCTAAGACCTGATGGGTTAAGAAAGTTTTCTGAGCAAGCGCAAGTCTGCTGTGGGGGAAGGAATATTAAAATAGCATGATAGATTGTACAGGTGTGGAAAAAAATCATCAAAATACATCCCTACAACTTCAAGGCAAGGTAAAAAAAACCACTGCTAAATTTCTAATGCAGATTATACAAGAATAGGATAGAATAGAATAGGATAGGGTAGGATTAGGATTCCATCTTGAGAAAGCCCTTTCTTTAAAACCAAGATGAGGAAATCTATAAAGCACAGGATGAGGAGTAAGCCCAACAGCTGTGGTCAGGAATCAGTGGGTATTGCTACACAGCTGCAATGATGTAAGGAAAAAGCAGTAACTGTAACTGTACATTAGAACCCGTATCTGACATATAACATCCTGGAAAAGATAAAAGATCATCTCAGCAAGCTTGAATGTCACCTCTGCAAAAGAAAGATGAACACTTCTATAGGTTACTTCAGAGTCATTTTGGTGTTGATTATTTTTCACTCAAGGAAGAAATTATGTCCAAAAACTAAAACACAATATCCCATCTCAATGTAATTTCCTAATAACTATGTAAATAACTCACAGCACTACCCCGTGGTGAGGCAAAGCAGATAGCTCTTCTTACTTATATATATTCTATGTGCCAACGACTTTTTTCAACCTTGTGATACCACTGGACTCAGAAGGTGGTAAGAAAGTGCATGAAATAATAATGTACTCATTCCAAATATCCTTAAGAAGGCAGAACATGTAATCCTAGAGAAAGATCTAATTAATAACTTTGCTTTTAGATCTTTAAAGATGTGATACAATGACACTCACTTTATTTACAGAAATTACATTGAGCTTGACCAATGTATGTATGACCAATGTGCTTTGCATGCCAGAATTAAATCAACTAAATGTTATAATGTTGACTGATATATAAAATGGTTATGAACATGAAAATAGTAAACTGAGAATGAAAAGTCTATCTAGAATGGTGAAAAGGCTCAAAAGTTGTGGTGCAGGCATGACTGGAGTCAGATAAGGAGAAAGGAGGCTCTTAAGAATTCATGTAAGGGGACATTCATTTAAGGGATTTTATACCCTACTCCTGTATGTTTACTCAATAAAGAACAGGACCTAATCTATTTAGAGAGTAGCTCTTAATTTTTAACATGATAATATAAATGCTTTTCTTGATGCACAAGATTAAATTAGGAGTCTGAATAACTAAATAGTGATAGCTCTATGGGAAGAAAAACAGTTGTGGCAACAGCTTGTAGAGTCAACAGGAACATGAACAAACAAAAAGCAAAAAGCTACACTTACAGCACAGATCAGGAGAAAAGGATTTTGTTTATCAGTGCATATCCAAGAGGTGTACAAAAGTTAGCTGGTGCCAAATCAGAAGGGTAATTAATACTTGGAAATACAGAATCTCTTACAACCTCCTTCTTCCCACCAAGAACAGGCATGCTTTGGGACTCTCTGCCCACTGATACTCCAGGATTCATTAATTAAAGTGATTAGATCCCCAGTTCCAGGACTTCCGGTATTTTTCAGCCATGTGTGGAAAGAGTTCATAATTAACCCACAAGCAGTAATGTAAGACAGTGATGAAGTCTGAAGAGGCTTGTCTGGATACGTATATCCCAGACCATGTTGCTGACATGATGACAACTGTCCCAGAATGAACCTATGAGTTAAGGACAACACATTAAAAAAAGTGTTTGTCTGCATGTACAAAAATTGGAGGATTTGCAGTTTTAAATAGACAGCATATTATTCAGTACAAGAAGTACTAGGAATGACAGTTGCACAAATAATTCATAACCCTACCAGGAGGAATCAGTTGGCACGAAAGCAGTACCAAGAAAGGGACATTCTATATATTTCTTCAACTTAAAGCTCTGAGGCTTTGCAGACAAAAGTTACCCTATATCTGATCATATTTAACAAAAGAATGCTGAAGTTGAAAAACCAAGATGTAGTATACTTTGTCTTGAGGGGCACTATTATGAGGGCTGGATATTAATGAATACACACAACCTGAGACCAATGTAAAAGGCTGATACACAAAAGCAAAAACCTAGTTCTGCCTTTCCTAACATCTACAGGTAATTTAAATAGAGCAGACTTACAGAGAAAGTCATAGGAATACTGTTGCTATAGTTATAAGATTATTTTTCTTAAAATCCCTAAGTAATTTCAGCACTTGTCAAAGAACTTCTTAATTGGAAGAAAAAATATATTTGTGCATACAGAACAAGAGAAGGAAATCCCAGCACAATGCCTTTTAAATCAGACAACAAAAATACTCTGATACAAGAGGAATTTTATCAAGTGCATGAGCTACTGAGCAGTGAAAACAAAAGCTGTTAAATCATAAATTCAAGGCAGTAAGTCACAGTTCCCTTCATATCTGGCTTTGTGGAAACAAACAAGCAAACAAACAAATGAACAAACAAAAACCCAAATAAAAAAAAACAGGGAGAAATTCTCTAAACCAGAGCCTGATATGCCAAGAATTTTGTAAAAAAGATGCACACACCAATGGCAAAATGAACACTGCAGTGGACATTTAATCACACTAGGAATGTCTCTGATCAGCACTAGCCAGGAAAACATGTTGTTATGCAGCAAGCTAGAACATGACACTTAAATGAACAGCAGAGTTTACACTCCAATTGTTCATTATATTAGTCTGAATAGAAAGACACCAGGCTTTTTCTCTAAATGATTTGATATTATTCTTTACAGTACAGTAGGTGGAAAATTGCAAAACAAAAGAAAAATGCTAACAGAACCAAACAAGAGACATACAACCCTGTAATATTCCCCTGGACTCCCTCTGCTTCCTTCAGTGGGGAGAGACAGTTCACTCCTACAGGCTTTGTTTATATATACATTATAGCCCAATCCTGTGGATAATTAAAGTAAACATGGAGCAAACAATTCAACTGAGGCCAATGACCATTCTAACAAGCATACAGTCATACAAACAAATGTTTGCAGATTGATTTTGACAATAAAAATATATTAACTCAGATCTCTTAAATTAGATATTCCAACTAAATTTTAGCAAGGTACATGCTTCCACTAATTGGAATATGGACAGCATGCAAGATGTCTATTGCCTTCTGGAGATTGAGGAGCTCCTTTCAGGACTTAGTCTTGCAAAGGGTATCAGATCAATGCAGTGCCATGCCAGGAGCTGGACAACTTTATCTTATCTCAACAGAAACATGGTACCAGCCTTTTAAGAAACAATAGATATTGACAGCAAGAGTTGCAGTGCCTGGGCACCGGGCTGAAACACAACCAGCAGTTTGCTGGGGAACAATTTAAGGCTCCCCATTTAGAATCCAGATGCCAGCAAGAGGAATGCCCTGAGAATCCTGAGTTCATTTTTACTTCAAAGCTGGATAGCATTTCTAGCCAGAACCTGAAGTTGCTTTTTAAACAAGCACTTAGCAGATGTACTCGTCAGACCCATGAGTACGTTAACCAAGGGGATGATAAGAGTGTTTTGCCACGCTGATTGCAGCAATCACTGGTCAAGAATATGAATATTAAACTAATCTTATGTGGGATGTAGCAGAACTGGATAACAAGAAAATAAATTACTTTTTAATTAAATGGAAGAGGAGTATTAATAAAGAACATGTCACTTTCAAAAGCTGAGCAAACAAAGCCATTAGCTACTGTGAATAAAATCATAGTTAAATAAATATTTTCTTTACTAAATAAATACAAAAAAAGTACTGGCTTTCCTTTTAATTCCAGCTTTTTTTTCTCAGTGGTTACTTTGGTAAGGATTCCTATGCCCCTGCTTAAAGCAAGTACCACCTGCCTGTGGAGGGAGCCTACCTGCCACCAGAGCCAGCCTGAGATCCCTGGGGCTGGCAAGGGGCTTAGTCCTTTACCTGTCATAGACCTTTTACTCATTCCCAGCATATATTTTATTAGAAAAATCAAAAATTGAAACAGGCTGTTCATTAAAAAACTTAACATACTGTTAACTACAAATGAAAGCTAAGACTTTTCGAAGCATATGCCCAGAACTAAAATCTCCTTCTCTAAAGCCAAGGGGAGCTTACCCTTGAGCTTGACAGGAGAAAAGCTGAGCGAGCTTGGGTTAACAATGAGTACTTTTGAAAATCTCAGGCAAAGTGATGAAACAGTAAGATTAAGAAGGCTGACAGAAGTGGTGCACTAATATTTTAGTTACCTTGATCCAGTGCATTAATGCTTATTTCCTGCATGTACAAACCCTATAGCATAAATCAAATTGGCTCATTCTCTAAATGTAAATTGGAAGGAACACCGAAGCTTCACTTCAGTTTGCAGCAGCAGAGATCATCAAAACACATGTACAACTCCTTGCCAATACATCAATATATAAGGTTTCTTGTTTTGCAAGAACAAATTACTCAGTTACAAGTTTTATCAGTTACTCTGGAGCATGTGTTAGTGTGTATCTGAAGGGTACAAGGGACATTAATTAGTATCGACAAATTTATTCACAGAAAAAGCAAGAGCAGAAAAAAGAAAGAAATTCTGACAGTATACTGGAACAATAGCCTAATGGGAAAAAGAAGCAACAACATTGGTTTTCTGTTTACACAGTTGCCAAGTAGATAAAAGTTGGCTTTAAGTCTTGTAAACAAAACAATAAATCTTCTACAAGATAAACTGTATTTCTTGGAGGTAAGGAGTGATACTCAGGTGCTCTAGTTCTCTTTCACATAAACAAATGCATGACTCTAAACAGATCTGGAATGAAAACTCAGCTTCATATGGCAGTGCAGGGAGGGCTTCAAGATACACTAACCATATGTAATTAACTTCATCCTAGAGGAACCTCCTGACCTTTGCCACACAAGTGATATTTCCTGGTGAGAATTAAATCACACCACAGCTGATATTCTCAGATGGCAAAAGGGTTGTAGAGCCTAAAATAGTAATAGCTTTCCAGATGTGGAAGTTTTTGGGTTTTTTTGAAGGTCAAGTCATGCTGCCCTGTCAGTGCAGGGAAGACAGCATAGCACCATTCTTTCACCAGAGAGAACATTTCAGTCATCAGTGGCAAGGTCTTTGTCCTGCTCTGGTCAACAGGAGTCTGGCCTCTGACTTCACTGGAGGAACGATTATTACTGAGAGACACTAATTAGCATTTTTTACTGACTTTGGGAAGTTATGCAGCCGCAACATCCCAGATAAGTTAAGGTGTATGTGTTGTGTTCTTGGTTGGTTTTTAAATAGTATGCATAGACTTAGTTTCTGAAAAATAATAGATTTTTCCCGTGCAATAAAAATACAAAAATCAAACAAACACTTTCAGATGATGCTACAAGGCAACTGCAAAGGTGATAAAAGAGAGGCTGGCCAGCTCTGAAGGAGAATATTAATGAAGAAAAAAAATTCATAAAAATAAGCCTAGAGAATCTTAAGTAGGCAAACTCTGTGATCCAGTCCTTGGGGAAGTAGCAAACTTTGGAAGGCATCAAGTCTCGTCAGAATTTGGATGTCTCCACTTCCTATACCAGGGAATCTTCAATACCAGTTACCCATTGCTTCCTCTCAGAGGCACTGGTTAAGAGTAGTTGATTTGGCACGGCTGGTCTAAACACCTATCTTGCCAGAACTCTCCTCCTTTCTTGTTTCCAGGTCTATATGTTTTATTAAATCTGTATTATTATTATTAGCCTCACATAATTGTGTTACTGAGGACAACACCAAGTATGGGTATATCTTTCCATTAACTTACCTGAAAGAAACTGCTTGAGGATGGAAACACTACTTCCTAACACTTTTGCCTGAGATTCAAGCTTCTCAAAGTGAAAATGTAAGATGTAAGCAGCATAAAGCTACTTATGAACAGAGCAAAAAAGGAAAGCAAGCAGATACTCCTTAAATTGAAAGAAAAAGAAGGAAAAAATCTATACATACATTAAACTAAAAATACATACAGAGAATGCTCCATAGTACCAGAGAAGTCAATTACTTGTCCATGTTGTGATGCACATGGTTAATACTGAGTGTGTGCACAAACCTTTAATGCCAGACTTCACAGATCTCACTGCGGTCAGGAACACAGCCAAAGCCATAAATGTAACACATGATTTTCAGGGGAGATGGGAATGTGGAAAAGAGTTTGGTAAATTCTCCTATGAAGATGCCTTTGAATTGCTCTAGATAACCAGATAACACTTCCTGTAGCCTCCAGGCCTTAGGATGTGGCACAAAGGCATTTCTTCATCTCCAGGTCAACCAAGTGAGGCCAAGCCTGCTAAGCCCATCCCTTTCCTTCAGACATACATGGGAGGAAACTTCCTGTTCTGCCACTGGACTATACAAGAGACGGGAGGGAAAGAGAAGAAAGAAAAAAACTACTGTCTTCTGTCCACCATTTTAGAGAGAGAAAAGGGATTCCTCAGCTGCTTTTCCTACCTGACATCTAAATGGAAAAGGCAAGAGATCAGGCTGTTTCCTCACTGCATTAGGTGGGAGAGGAAGCAGGACAGGAAGAGGCCAGGAAGCAGCCAACAAAAGGTAAGAAGAGATACTAAAATTCGCCATGTACTAATGCTTTTGCATTTAAATCCAAATTCTTAGAAATCCACAACCCAGCTGAGGAAAAAGCTGGGAGGGGATGGAATGATGCCTGGCTTTCTCAGCGTAAGTGCATGTTTTGCTTTGTTTTGTATTTGCATGCTTCATCCAAAGTGTTACACAACATGAAGCTTTATATAGCTATATGACAACACACACTTCCCACACATCCAGGGAAAAACCTCAACTGCAGTAAAATTTCTTCAAATGAGCACTCGAGTCTAGCAGGACACAAATGCTAACTAGGTACCACAACAAAATGATGCATTAGAAAATGTTCCCTGCCTAGTTGTGAGAGTACAGCTTTCCCATAGCAATTCTGATGCCCTAAATTCACTAGCATTTACCAAATAGCAGCAGCTGTTCCAGGATTCCTTTGGCAAACGCCGTATCTCACTTTTTTGTTTTCAGTATGCTGCAATTTCCTGTGGAATGAAAAAATTATCTATACTACAAAGAGGTGCAGTACTAACACTTTTAGAAGTAAATTATTTTACAGCACATGTATTATGGAGAGAAATATAATACTCAGGCTGAGAAATTCCCAAGCAGAGGGAGATTAGAAAAACCATCTGATAAACACCATCAAAACTTTTTTTTTTTTATTCAGTGAAAAAAAAAATATTGGGTAACTGTTGCTGCTTGCTATTCCTAGAAAGAAGGGAATACTGTTGCCAACAGCTGTAGTTTTTCATAGGAATTATAAGACCATACTGAAGATTTATGTTCCTGACAAAGGCATAAAGTTATCCAAACTAGGGCAGAAAAAACAGAACAGTCTTTTCCCAAAGAAACAGACACACGTTACTTTTGTTAACTCTTACTTTGGCAGAAGTTTTGATCTTCAAAACCAGAAACTCATGCTGTAGTTGATGTTTATAATGATTAAGTCTTGCAATGCCACTCTGCACAGGGTGAACTGGCTTATCACAGATTGTTATACAAGCCAGAAAGATACCCTCTCACCTTTAAATCAATAGTCATAAATACTTACCTTTAAAGTTCCTTCTTGAGAGCATTTTACAACGATGCTTTCCCTAGCTTATGAAAAGGTTTCCTCAAAGATGTGGCCATTTGACAGACCCACAGGAGAGAGGAGAAAGGGGACCCTAGGCAAAAGGCTGTCCCTGCATAAAGTAAACAAGCAAGGGGAAGAAATCTTGGGACTCTTTGCTTCAGTTACACAGATGCAAGTGGTCCTACCTGCCTGAATATCACCCTCCTGATTCTCATGGAAAAACTATTCCTCATGCACTGCAGGATTAAGGTCTTATGCGTTCAATGGAACTACATCAGATAACAGTATACAGAACTATTATTTTTAAGTCAAGTGACATTCAGCAATAAAACTCAGGATATCAGAGGTTTTAAAGTTCATTTATTTGCAAACGGCCAAACAGCATAGTCTGGGTTGAATCCTGGGCCAATTTACAGTTCCACTCCATGCTGTTCCATGAACATTTACACTGAGTTACACAACTTGGGAATCAATAGATCCATTGCCTTGAAAGAATTTGCTCAAAGATTCACAATGAGTCAGTGGCAGCATCTTGCCTAGATCTCCATATTTGGCTTCCATTTTGCAGGTCCACGAGATCATATTTATACAACATCAATAAAAATATTTTTATTTCTGACTTTCTGAAATTGCTGTTTGTTTGATTTGCTGGTTTGGGCTTATTTTTCACTAGGAAAAGAAAACAGACTAAAAGTTTCTAAATAATTACAATTGTGATTGTTTTTAACCAACTATACCTCTCAGCTGAAGGAAGGATAAAACACCTCATCTCCGAACAAAATGAAAAATAATTCTAAGACCTACACAAAAAAAAAAAATCACTGTATACATGCCAGTTTCCAGGTTCAGACAGACATAATCTAATAGTCTATTTACTTACTTTCGATTTAAAAAATTCTACATATAATCACTGAGAAGCAAAAGACTAAAATAACAATTTCCATCAAGAATCAATTTGCTACCACTCCTTAGTCCTGCAAAAGGGTCTGTTAAAACTTAGGATATTTTCCTTAACAGAATTTTTATTGAGCATAAGGAAGTTAACAGAAAGGATTCTGTTTCCATAGTATTTATGAAAAGAAAAAAAAAATTAAAAATCTGGGGACCTAAAACCAATCTCCATTTAAAAAGTTTTAGGGTCTAAAAGAAGGATAGTGTATATATAGTGAGCTCTTTTCACCACAAATGGCTTCTTTAAAACAAATTACCATTGACAAATAATCAGTTATAAGAACAGTTTCCAGTACAGCAGAAGTTATCTAGCATGACACTAGAGAACACAATTTTAAATGTGCTTATAGTTTTATTAGAGTCAATGGCTTTTTCCATGCTTAAGGCTAAGCATATGTTCATGGACTCCACCAGGACAAAAGCTTCCAAGTCTGTTGTTAGAATGCAAAGCGAAGCTTTTTATCCCAAAACACATTTTCTTGCATGTAATCAGGGCTGATGCTTCCACCATAGTTTCCAATTCATTCCAGGGCACACTCAGAATTTATGAGGGCACAGATGGTTTCTAAAGAACATGCCTAAATATTAAAACAAACTTGGCCTTCTGTCTCCTATCCTGTTCTTACTCTCTGTATTGCCACCATAAAAATAACAGTAACCTTTGACATAACCTGGAAGCCTTTTCTAATTTACACACAAAATTTGGCAATAGGACTATCAAGTACAGTCAGCGCACTTGAAACCAGACACGCAGAAATCCAGCACATTAATCACAAGCAATCAAGAGCAGGAACAAGCAATCCAAAAAACAATCAAAAGGACAAAAATTGGTAACAATTTTTTCAGTAACAAACTACATGATCCCAACTGTATTTAATGGCCATGTGTGTCTGGAACTGTAAGGTTATTCACCAGCTTAAGGCGAAATTATCAAACAAAGAGGCCAATTTGTGAGACAAATAAAGAGCATGACAGAATTAAGTGACCAAAGCCTTTTCCAACACACTCAGTGCCATGGTTTGCATTTTGCTGAGAACTTGTAGGCAGCTTAAGACATTTATTCCCAATTTTTGAAAATTATTTACTCGTTTCCAAGCATGCACACAGCAATGCACATAGAGACCAACAGAAAGACCAGCTGTCACAATATCCATTAAAAGTATCCTAAAGTAAGATAATATCAGATTTGTCCAGCAGATCTTGACAAACTGTTCTTGAACATGCAGCTGAGATGCAGGTGCACATGATGGTCAACAGGTCTCAGCCACCCTTCTTCACAGGCTTTCAGTCTCATGCAAAGCACACTGACAGGAAAAATCACGTCATGTGCATCAAAATATGTATGGCCAAACTCAAATGGGGTACAGCAGGAGGGAAGTGCTTGGAGAAAGATTAATCAGAGTGCTTGGAAAAGAGGGTCACAAGTAAGGACTATTTCACTACCTTGCTAGTAACATGAGGTTAGCAGCCAGTGCAAGCTGCCAGAATCTGGGACAAGAAATGTGCACTTAAAGCATTTGTCTTGACTTCAAAACAGCTCAGCAATTGCATGCATAGACTGGTAAAGAAATCACATCTGAACAAATATCAAGTCTAGAAAACTAATTTCAGAAGTACATTCAAATGCTAAAAAGCCAAAGATTATATTAAATAATCAGTTAGCTCCTATATTTGTTTTAAAAATAAGTAATTTTGCAAGTAATGATCCTAGATATTTGCACTCCACTAAATATAATAAACTAAATAAATCTAAATTAGCATATAGTACTAAATCAAAATTACATTAGAATCATAATAAAAGTAAGCAAAAAAACTCTGTAATTACAAATTACTTGGGAACAAACCACAGTAAAACATATATAAACAAAAAAATATTAGATATGAATGGCAAAGACACTGTTCTGCAGCTAGAACAAAACTGCTTTTTATACTCCATTCCCTTTGAGGCAATGGATTATATCCCAGCCTCTTCCAAGGTAGCCCCTCCTGCTGTCTCATTGTCTCCTGAAACTCAGCCCTGCTCTTGTCCCAAACTTTGCAATATTTCCTAGTGTTTGAGTGGCTTCCAGGAAATTCAGGCTGTTCCCTTTTCTTGGTATCATGAGTTTACACAACGCATAACTTGAAAGTTACTGGTACATTCAATATTTTTAAAATTATGGCTTGAGAACAAGCTTCAAAACAGCAGCAACAGCAACCCTGGCCTTACCTGAAGGATTTTGTATTGTCATTTCCTTACGCTTCAACATCAGCTTGTCCTTAACCCACGGGAACTCCTGTAAGGAATCCAAGAATGCATCAAAAGCTTTGGGTCCTCTGGTGGGGAGAATATCAAGGAGCATCATGGTTTTCCTCTGACTAGTGGTTTGGGCTTTTATTTCTTGAACTTGACTGTCTGTGAGAATCCCTTCTTGGTAGAGATACTGAATAACAAGTCCATCCACCAGCACCTCTGTACAGAGCTCCAGGCGCAGGGAGCGTAAAAGCTGCTTGTCTCTGGCATCCATCTGGCAACCTAGAGTGTTGAAAAGGAGTAAGGAAGTGTGTGAAGATTAAAATACTTCAACCTGTAACATCTAGAAGTGATATCTGAACATCCAAAAGTGATGTCTGACACCTGTCAACCTTTAGAGAAAACCCCAAACTCAGAATCACCAACCTGGCAAAACTGCTAATGATCCCCATCATCTTCTTTCCACTTGGATTTCACTGTCTCACAAGGTAAAATGATGCAATTTCTGGGAAATACTAGACAGGAATAGAACATTTGGCATTGCAAAGACAAGTCCTTTGCTGGAGTGAAACCCATGCCAAATAATCTTGCTATTAACTGGTTAAGGTCCATACTAAAGGCAGCTAGAGTACTTGCCAGTCCTTAAGAGACACTAACCCCTCAGAATTAAAGAGATGTCACACCTGACCACTGATACAATTACAAAAGCAGCAGCATGACTGGTAGATGCATCTCAGCCAGGCAGAAGCATCTGGGACAGAATCAGCAGGTAGCTTTGACCTACACGATGCATTTCAAGTTTAGGAGGGGTACAAATGTACCTTACATACCCAGGTCTTTCTCACCCTTGAGTCATCCTGGAAGACTGCTCTGGAACTCAGCTGTTCTGATGGGAAGAAACTTTCTTTGATTTCCATCTCAGATTTATCCCCTTCTATTTATAGGCATTTGTTCTGCCAAAACTGTTCCTTAGCTTAAATAGCTCTTTTCCCTCTCTTCTAATGTGCTCACAGGAAGTGATCAGATACCCTCTGCTACCTTCTACTTCACTTGACTAACACTCTGACTAAACAAAAAGTGAAAAAGATGCATTTTATAGACACTCTACAAAAGAATAATCAGGGTCCAGAGAAACCAAGCAGCTCATCCAAGATCAAGCCAACAGTCTGTGCCAGACCTTCAAACCAAATCAAAGCATCGTGTCTAGTCCTTAATGAAAAACATATCCCTGGGCCCATTAATGGCACTTGAAAAAGAAAATGACAGGACAACACAATTAAATACTTTCTCATTAGTAAATAATGAAGTCAAAAAATGTCTGCAGGTGTTGAGTGTGATTACCAAGAGGGTTTATCATAATTAAACTAGACACTGCTGTTCGAACCATTAGACCTTGCAAAAACTCTACTTCATTCAGCTTGAGGATACAAGGAGAGACAGAATTTTCAAAGCTTTTGTATGAAACCTGATGAAGTCTTTTTACCATCAGAGGGGCCTACTGACTCCCAGGGCCCCATCAAAGATTGGTTGGTTGGTCTGGTTGTTAAAATCCAGGAGGGTGACCAATAGAACATATTGGCATATAAATGGCACCATGGACAGAATGCAAGAGCACAGTGCCATGAAAGAGGACTGGAAAACCCTGTCAGTGGCATCCTCTGACAAAGCTGCTTTCCAAAAATGCTTCCATCAAGTGCCAAAACCACTTCTGGAAAGCATCTTCCTGGAGGACTCCATCTTTGCTGGGTTACCCAGTGCATTTCTCACTACTGAAGCGAATTTCAAGGTGTTTACCTTCTGTTTAGGGATCATGTGTGAATCAAACATGCTATGCCAGCCCATGTCCCTAAGAAATGCTAGTTTGCCAAGCAGAGTTCAAACAGCAAACTTCATCATGGACTGAGACAGTAGTGCAAGCAAGGAGACGGAAAAAGATCAGGCAAGAAAGAGAACTGGATTTTCCCAGTCGATGTTAGGATGCTAATTTTGGTGAAGCTGGAGATTCTAGTCTCCAACACACAGCACCTTTACACTACAGGAAGCAATCTTTGGTCTACAGCAAAACTGGGGCAGGAAATCCTACTACTGCTTCCTTCTAGGAGAATGCCCCCGAGCTCATGAAGCACTTGCAGAGCTCAAGGCATCCAGCAGCACCCCTGAGAGTGTCATCTCAACCCAGGCAGAAAACTGTTTCAGATACTATAAAAATTGTGTTTCACATTCTGAATGGGCCCTGAGAGGGGCCCTCTCACGTGATGGATAAGGACTGTACAGAACTTGAGTTCCTCTTCTTCATGACCAAAGCAGCCAACACTTTTCAAAAATAAAGCTCTTACAAACCAAAGGTTTGCACCTTTGGGCACTGAGAAATGCCTATCAAGCCAGGAATCTGAAGGGGGAATTTCTGCTGGAAAAGGCCTTTGCCTTGCTGACTGCAGAGTGTGCACAACTGAGGGTTTAAAGTCCTGGTATCAGCTTGGTAAACTTCCAGCATGGGCATACTGATTTCTAAGGTCTTTTTAAAGAGAAAGTATTTGTTTGTGTGTGCTTACTGTGAGAAGCAAATATCTGAGTTAGGAACTAAGCAGCTAGATATGGAAATATATCAGGATTTTAATGTGTAACAGTGTTGGGATAGAGTTTAGTGCAACACAGAATTAACAAATTCATTTTAATCACAGTTTATATCTAGGGATTCAATGTAAGCTCTGAATTAAATTTAGCCTAGAAATTTTCCAGAAAATGAAAAATATGAGACGTTCATTTATCCAAAGGATGACATGGTTCAAATGTTCCCCAGGTAGCTCTGAAAATGGATCTTTTCCATTATAAAACCAAATTTTAAGAAATATAGCCCACAACTTGCTGAATGAGCACAGTCTTTGACTCATCACCACACCAACACAAGCAGGTTTGCGTTTTCCTGGATCTGAAAGAGTAACTGTCCATAGATGGGGGTAAAACTTCTGATAAGAATCCCTTCTGACACTAAAAAGGCACATTCACTTAGTTTTTGCTAGAAACATTTCACCGTTTTCCGGAACGCCAACTGCACTCACCTGTCTAACCCATGAATGATTCTGGCTACTCACATCAAGCCTTCGGGTTAAAAATCTTACATACACCACCGCCCTCACCCCCCTTTAAAA
>WEIU01004710.1:240485-251486 GCA_013389925.1 Aegithalos caudatus
TTTTTTTTTTGTCTCAGGCACATGTTAGTCTTCTAGGAACACAGACATAAAAAAGCCCTAAATACTCCTCTGGGTTGCTTCAGAGCAATGCATTAACATATTTGACAACACTGGAAGCCACTCAAGTAAGTGATTGTCAGTAGCTCCAAGACAAGTATGCTGCTGTTGTAGCCAAAGTACAACTGAGGTGGTTTTAAATTTTCTTGCCACAATGTTTGCAATATTAGTTGTGAGAAGATGTGTTTGTAAACAGCACAAAGCAGCACCAGGGAGCAGAGGAGCAGAGACACCACAAACTCTCTGTAGGATCGTTCCTCAGTGCAGCACTGTACAGCTACTGAAAGCTTCCCAGCTTCTTGTGCTTCTGAATGTCAGTGCTGCTGCTTTTTTTTTTTTTTTTTTTTTTTTTTTTTTTTTTTTTTTTTTTTTTTTTTTCCCAGTCATGATCTAAGGAACTGCATTGTATCTGGAATTGGAGTGACCAAACTTCTTGGAGACTTCAGAGAACCTCATCATTGCAGTCCTGACAGCTGCTTTTAATTGCAGATAGTGTGAATGCATTTTAAAATAGAAAATTAGGACAAGCAGTTACATCACTTGCATTTACCATATCTTTTTGCCAGATGAGGCAAAAGGTTTAATATAAAATTAAAAGGTTTTTTAATTTAATACTATCCAAGAATGTCTTAGAAAGTTAGCAAAACACATGAATATACATAGAGCATCTCCAGATTCCACACAAGGAAATTTTAGCAGTTATACAGTAAGCATTTCATCATGTATTTGCTTGCAATCTGAACAGAGGTAGAAAGAAAGCAAGCAGTGAAAGGAAACAGGTAAGCCAGGAAGGAAAAGGACAGCACTAGAGGTCCAAACCTCATTAAGGGAAAATCTGGTGTTTCCTTTTCCATCCACTAGTTAATTTATTTAGTGGAAACTGTAAATATGCTACTGGTATTTCAGGTTCATCTTTAGCAATGCAGCCCATGTTTTGATTATATAGTGCAGGTACAGGATAAGGATGCACAGAGTTAATACTTTAAGTCCAAGGAGAGAAGTCCTTAAATTCTTTGTTTTGGTCCCATTTGGTTCAGCCTTCACTAAAGGTCTTCCAATTCCATCCTGGTCCAACTTCAACAAACCTTCAGAGACATGGTTTGGTTCTATTTCAGCTTTAAGGACAAATGCATACATATATTTTATATATATTTGAGCCAGTTTAGTGTCAACTGGAAGCCCCACTAAATGGTCAAATCTCAAAGCTAACAGTGTAGATTAAAAAAGTACTTCCTAGACTTTGCAGATCATTGGACCATAGTCAAACCTGCACATCAGTATCCTCAGACTCTGAGTCTTAAAAGCTTGTTCTGTCTGGTTCTGCAAATTGAGGGACCATCAGTGGTTGTCAGGACACACTTTTAAGGACTGCTGAATTCAGGGTCACAAGTCCAAATCTGTGGGAACCAAGCTAAGCAGTATTTCTTCTGACAATGCTATTCACTTTACATGTGGGTTATTCCAAGTCATAATCACAGATCTTTACATTTATTATGCACTTTTTAAAAGCTCACTTAAAAGTCACAAACCTTTTTAGAAACTACCAGAACAATGAGATTTTTTAAAAATGCTTTTGAGAGGATCCTTAATGTTTATTACAGTTAAGCTGTACCCAAGCATGTATATATTTTGTTTGTTTTCTGCTGATAACAAGAGGCTTATTCAGACTAGTTTGTTTTCTGCTGATAACAAGAGCCCAAATATGTTCTTAAAACTGGCTCAAGCAGATTTAATCCATTAGGATTATGCTGTTTTCAGTTGTCTACAGGACAGCATTCCAGCTTAAGGGACAAAAGAAAAAATAGGAGCCTATAGATTTGTTTATTAAAAACACATCTAATTGGTTAAATCTCTCACAAACCCTCAGAAATTAAGAAGGGAAAAGAGAAACATGTCTTGTATGCTTGCCTATCAATTTTAGAAAGAAGAGTGCAGGAAATATTTCTGTAAGTGACGTGTCTCAAAAAAAGTGTTAAAATGTAAGTCAGGGTGAGCCAAACTAGGTGGTCTGAAGGCCAGATGAGGGTCTTGCAAACCATTGCTGTCCATTGCTGTCCCCTTCCCTTCCTCCCTCTTCTCTTCCTCCTCACCCTGGTCCCCATTGCACTCCCCTTTGCAGCCGTGGGCCTCTGTGATGCCAACATCCAAGTCTCCTGTGCCAGTCACTGAAAACTGCTGGATGGTGGCAGGATTTGAGGGCACTAGGTGGGGGAAGGGGTGTTACTCTTCAGGTGGCATTTGCTACTAAAAATATGACTCCTTATCCCTCCTAAAAAAAAGAGGACGGGCAGGACTGAAGCATATCAGTGAACAGGATCATCACTTGGGCTGCTGTGTAATTGTTCTGATACTTTGTAACTTCCATTCATCTTAATAATAATGACCATAAATTAAATGCAGATCAAAGAGAGGAATTAATATAAAATATAGGTGACACATCCTAAACTTCCTTAAAAGTAGTATTTTATTAAAAGGCATATCCAGCATGTAGGTAAAATACAGCACAGAAGGTTTTAAAGCATCCTAAAAGCAGCTCAAAGTGACTGTAGTGTCCACATTTACATTTGTTTCCATTATAAAAATGTGTTTATTAGCAGTACTGCAATGAATTCTTAGTGCTGCAATGAATGCTCAGTGTTTTACTATGATACAAATAATCCCTAGCAAAAAGTTGTAAAAAAGAGAAATAGTTACAAAAAGGAAGCAGGCATCAAATGCAAAACTTTTGATATATTTCATT
This sequence comes from Aegithalos caudatus, assembly GCA_013389925.1. Classification (NCBI taxonomy): domain Eukaryota; kingdom Metazoa; phylum Chordata; class Aves; order Passeriformes; family Aegithalidae; genus Aegithalos; species Aegithalos caudatus. The sequence goes on from WEIU01004710.1 coordinate 243,283, forward strand.
TTAAAAATCCAGTGAACTGTAAAGAAAAACCCATGCAATAAATACTTGCAAAACATGACTCAGTATTTCTCAGAATTTGTAGTCCTTTAAATATATGAATTAAAGTAGTTCTTTATTTTTAAGTTTAATTTAAAGACTTTTTGAGGAGACAGATGAAATACTGCAAGCCTCTTATTATTTATTATTTCTCCCTAACTTATGAAATTATTTTTTAAATGTAAAGCACCATTTTATGAATATGAGAACAAAGAAAGAAAATTCACTAATTAACCTGAAAATCAAACACCGGCAAATAATTAAAACTAATTAAAGATTGAAGTCTGAAATCTTTTCACAAAACCAACTTACTTTACTTGCAAATTACAGCATATGAAATGGTTTTCTGATATTTTAGATAAAATACTGCAAGGCTGCTTTCATTAGGGGGAGAATAGCTATTGCTTTTTGTAATCTTCTGTTGCTTCCCCAGGATTTGAACCGGACAAACTCATATATAATACAAATTTTGAAAGGTTCTTACTTTAATGTTAAATTTCAGGAGCTAGTAGTGATTCATGGAATTTTTTACAGATAGCCTAGCAAGATATTTGCCACTGCTTATACCTTTCCCATACATCCTGTTTTCAAACAAAAAATACTCTTCGATGAGAAATTCACTTGATCTATTTTGTTCCCTTTCAAAATGAAACCTGCCTGCCTGCCTGCGGGCTAGTGAAGCATCCTGCAGTAGACACTGCATCCTCTATCAGGAGAGTTAAAATAAACATGAATTTCCAGAAAGCTGCTCATAAGTAGTTTCCCTCGGAGAAAACACACGTCTGAAGCACTTCAGCTCAGGAAGGAGCTGTGCCACATCCACTGCAATCTAGTTAGACAAGGATCTCACTTTCCTAACTTATTTCCTTCTCTCTTTTTAGCAGTGCAGCCAGTCAAAAATACTGCCTTCATTGCAGCTTAAGTTCCTATCAGTGTTACTCAAGGTATAAACCACTTTTCACCCTATGCTGAGAAATTGCAGAATGTTGACTCCACCACCCACTTTACAGATGGATAAATTGCAGCTCTTAATAAGTGCAATATTAGTGCTCTTCCTACAAAAAAAATGAACAAGCTCAACATCCCTTGAACAGTAAGAGTTGATCCACAACTTATTCTGCCCTCCAGATGTGTTAAACAGGGTAAGAAAAAAAGCAAATGTATGTAATAAGGTGTCCAGAGCCATCTCTCAAATTTGGAGATTCCTGGTGAGGCAGAGCATGGGTACAGGGAGTCAGCCAAACAGACCCTATTTCAGGGCTTCAGCCTAAAGAGATACAGTTACATTGTAACAAAGCATTTGAAAGGGGATTTTGGTGCTTTCTGCTACCAGATTTACAACTATTTTTCATAAAACTTCTGTTACCAAGCCTGATCCAAATAACTTCTAAAGAAGCATTTCCACTGGGCTTTGAATTTTTCCCCATGTCTGACATATCTCAGCATTTATTATTTGTTAACTAACAGAGCACCAAGTTGCAAATCTCAGCTATGAAACATCAATTATAGAACAGTTTGGAATCAAAAGGATTTACTTATTTAAACTCTGCTCTCCAGTGAAAGAAAAATCAAGACAGAAGCATTGAATTTGTTTGTTTGGAGGTTTTAAAGAGTATTTTGTTCTTTGCAGCACTCACCACTAAACTTTTCCTGGATATCTGTTTGCCAGCTCATTCTTATGCTAATATAAATAGCTTTTGCTCCAGCATTATATTCCTCCTTAATACCATAGAAAGGTCTGGTATTATTTTGGTATATCAGTTCCTGGAAAAATAATGGCTCAAATTCTGGAAGAAAACAAAACGAAACATAGGAGCAATCTCTTTTTAAAATCTAGGTAGAATAAAATACACAATTTATCAGGCAGATTAATCATAATTATGGTGATATATTTTTGTATTTCTATAGACTTTCTCAGAGGCACTGGCTACTTTAAAGCCTTGTAGATAACCTGATTAATAAACACAGTTAATCCCTCTCCTGCTTGGTAACGCTGGCACCAGGACAAACTGAGTTTATTGTAAGCTAATTTTTCTTGAAATTGAGCTATCAGCCAGACTTTGTCTATATGTGGATTCAAACTGTACTGATACTTTTTATTCCCCTAGACCTTAAATCTCTCCTAGTACATCTTCCAGCATTGTACTCATCCAGATGGTTAGTTTTTGATACACCTTGTGAGAAGTGGCACCTCTCACAGGAGCTCCTGGCTTTTCCATGTCCTTTCCCTTTAGTCCCTTATCAGACAAGTAAGTCCCTCCTTAGAAAGCAGAATATTTTCCCATCTTGTTCCTGGCAGATGTGTTTCACCTAGCTTGTAGTGTGCTCTCTGTCTAAGACAGGGCATAGGGACCAGTGATGGTCAGCACCTGAACCAACTCTGCCTCCCTGTTCCTTTGACATATTCAGGCTATTGTAGAAACTACACAATTTTAGTAATATGTGGCAAAGTGCCATGTCGTTGTAAAGCGAGCTCAGACCATGGTAACTGAAGTTATGTGTCAATGGAATGTTGTTTCCAGGCATTTTCAATCATGCTAATGGCTTAGCAAAATACTGAGACCTGCTGAATCTAATGCTAATAGAGAATTGGTTTTCAGGAGATAGGCTGAGATACCAAAGCAGCTTGTCATCCCCCACTTCAACTAACTTCTACTTATTCTATTTGGATTTTTTTTGTTGTTTTGATAGTAAAATTTTCATTAATTTCTATATTTTTAAAATAAAATTTCTCCTTTCAACAGTTTTTGAAATTGTTACTGAGAATTAGCAATACAGTTTTTAGAATGCCTCAAGCCATTGTTTCCTCTAGCAGTAAATATAATACTTAGATTTATTTTAATGACTGCAAAGTTGGCAGGAATTTTATTTTACTTTGTTTTAGATGACTTTTAGACATGATACCCATGTCTAAAGATAATCTCTTCCCATTTCCACTATGTGTTTTGACTTAAGGAGAGCAAAACCCTGATATCACTTGACTTACTTTCTGCTAGAACCTAAGATTATAGCCAAAGGAAAAATCAATAGGATTGTTATCAGGAATACAATAAAAAGCTCTTGAATAGAGCATGTAAGTAAATAAAGTTTTTTAAACAATCTTTAACCACATAATTTACCTGCAGGGACATTTTGCTAAAACATGAGAGTTGGCTTGGTGCCTTAAGCTTTAGCTTTCATATTTTCAGATTCTGTGCTGCCTAGGGGTGTAGTTCTGACCCTCACAGTAAGTGCTAGTGAGCTCTCTTCACAGAGTAGGTAGACAAAACAAATCCTTTTCCTGTGGAGGACCAAGGAAAACTTTCAGCCCAACAGCATAAACAAGAGAGAAAACAAGAAGGATAAGACCTCACAACCTGAAGCTGTAATTGGATAATTAAACCCCAATATGCAAATGGACCAAAACTTATCAAAATGTAAGATCTCATGACCGGTCAGCTATTTTGTGACCATTCTTAGTCCACCTTGGGTGTAGCCCTGGTCAGGCTCTTGTCCTGCCCAAGGTGGATCCTGGAGGCCTTTCAATAAATACCTGCTTTATACTCTAGCTCTGTCCAGTCTCTGTTTCAGGTCAGCTTTTCCAAGGCATCAGGCAAAGGTACAGAAATTCACACAACTACAGAACTCTGTCCTCTCTGTCATATGTAGATTCTTTTTCCTCAAGGTGATGAGGAATCATTTTATATTGTTTATCTAGAGTGTGGTTACATAAAATATAATAAGAACAATACTGACAAGATCAGATTAAAATAAAATTACTTCTAATGCACTGGGTGCATTCCCAGTCTACCCATTCATCTTGTACTCAAACCATTTTCTGTCTCCAGTGATAATACTACCAGCAGGAAGATACCCATACAACTAAAATGCTGCCCTACTTTACACTTCCGCTAGGTTTAGTGCTAAACTAAATACTATCACCAATTCCATTTTCATCATTCATCTTGCAATTATGTTTATTTTGGTTAGTTTTTTTAGGCACCACCTTTTAGGATTGTAGGATTCTCAGTTTTCCTTTAAGTAAAGTGAAGAGGTTTTCTAACATTCCAGATACAAACTGGAAAATCTGAAACTCCAAGACTCAGAAAAACTAAACCAGCACATGGGGTGAAAAAAGGCTTAGGATTGAAGTCCTTATCATGAGTTTTGGTTGACTCATGGGCATTGAACCTGTGAAACTGGCTTTGCTGCCCACTCTGTACTAGCAATTCAAGATTATATATATCAGTTAGAAGTAATTTTTATAATCTGAAGGGCCCACAGTTTAAAAGCTAGTGCTGCAAACAAACTACAATATCCATAAGGTAAAGAAAAAAAAAAGGCACTGAAAAATTTTTAAACGTTTGAACAACATCTGAAAATTTTCATGTCTGAAAATTCACACTCTACATGCAAGATCTTTGTACTGCTGAAACCTAATCATGTTCTATCATCAGACCAGAACAAGTCATTCCTCTGTGCTGCATTAGAAAGAAGTCAAGCTTTCTGCAAGCTATACTGTGGTTTAGTTTTACTAGTGCAATGCATCAACTGGCATCCTAATGAGAACAAGAACTGTGCTTTCATACAAAGAGGACTAGTTCCCCCTCCAGTCTGTTTAAAATATTGTTCACATCTTCAAGCACACTATCGGTACAGAGCCTGCTTTTCCTCACAGGAACTAATACAAATGATAAAAAGTCTAGGTCAATAAGCCAAATGTTTGGTGACTTGATTCCACATCACAGTAACTAATCTTGATTAGTTACAAGAATCACCACCTTTCACTTTGCCAGCACTCCTTGTCCTCAGCCTGCTATTTGCCCTTGTTCTTTGGAGAAGTGTTATTAGAAAAAACAGCAAGCTTCCCTGCATCTGCCCCTTGTTCCTCAGAGCTTGGCTCTGCTGTGGGGTACACTTGGCCGGCTTGTGACTGCTTATATAGTCTGCCAGCAGAAAGCCATAAATAATTTCTTATATTTGCAGTATAGCAGTCTTATTGCACCCCAATGGTTCTGTCTTCTCAGTCTGCTTGCTCCTGCACTGGTGTTCATGATTTTAAATCCCTAGGGATTTATTTTAAAGGTCCTTAGTACCATGTGTTTACCACTGAGACCCCAAGTATATCACCCTGTCTGAAGGCACCGTAGTAGACTGTTAACACAGCAGCAGATGAGAGTGTTTGTGAGTGTGATAGAAGTTATTTCATACAGCAGTTCTCTCACCACAGGGTAGAGCTAGACTACAACTGTAAGAGAGGATACATCAGAATGAAAAGAGTTTCCAGGAACACAGTTTTTTGACAGGCTCTGCTCACAAGAAAAGCTCTTCAGCCTGAGGGTGGCAGATCTTAGCAAGGCTGATGACAAGAACCGTGTAATTATGACACATACCTGGAATACAAGAGCTCTTTGGGCATGGGAACCAAAGGGTGGTCACCATATAATGTGACAAACTTCCAAATACATTTTGACAAGACATGGGGAAAATTTTACATCACAAAATATTTTGGTTTGTTTTTCAGAAGAAAACTCCTCCCATTTCAATACTAAAGCTTGAGTTGAAAGTGGGGACAGAAAATTTAAGCCATGGAGGAGAAACCCACTTTTTCCACAGCAAGAACAAGAACGTATCAGGTATATGTCATATTGAGGAACCATCCACTCTGCCTCAGGCCTCTTGGTGCCTTCTTTTTCTCCATGGCTCTGCTACTCATTTCTGCCAGCATGTTACAGACAAAACTGTGTGTAAGAAATAAGCTGGTCCATGCCTCAGAATTTATGAGAAGGGACAGAACACCTTAACAGTACAATAGAACAGTTAAGTCACAAGGAAAACAAGATTATTTTGTGTTGTTGCTATTTCAGCCTGGACAAAGCTAGATTACAAGCAAGTCTTGACAACCCTTCTTGTTCAAGCACAGGTCTTTGCTTTAATTAACAAATAAGCTAGGGAAAGACTTAAAACTATTTATTTGTTGACAAAGGATGAGTCTGTGTCCTTGTTTCTCTCTTTACTGCTCTCCTATTATTCTCGTCCCATGTATTTCTTCTATTAAATACTTTACATTTGGGCTGAAGAATGGGTACTGAGGGTCTTATTCCCACTTCCTGTTTGGAAGACTACTGTAACAGAAAAGCAATGTCCTATGCTAATACCCAACTACAGGAATTCAGCAGGCAGCCTCTAAGCCACTAATCTGAATCTAATCCAGCTATACTTTTGAGCAGCACCACAAAGGCAAAGCAGGAGTATTCATCCTCACTGATACATGTGCATCTATCAGAGTATTAGCTGGGAAATTATATAAGTTCCTCTATAAGAGCACTCTTTCCTGAATAGTAGCAAATCCATACATACAAAGATTGGAAGATTGTTGTGCACTTTGATTTACTTTATTGAGTAATCATCTGATAGCTACAATGGTGAATTGGAAGTTAAAAAGTAAAATAAAATAAAATGAAAGAAAGAAAAAAAAAAAAAAAAAAAAAAAAAAAAAAAAAAAAAAAAAAAAAAAAAGAATAAGGAAAAACAACCCCCCTTAAAAATCCGCGTATTTCCCCATATTTTGGGAAACAGGATGAAGAAAACATTCTACACTGTAGAAGACACATGTAACTGCTGACATTCATGTTTTGACATTGGAACTGTCTGAAGAAAGTCTGAAGCATATAGTTCTAAAGCCTCAACCAAAAGAGGCTTAATAATAATAGCATGGATAAATCACCACTGTGAAGATGTTAACATGTTAAGGATTCTGGGATACCAGTCTAGTATAATCAGCAATATACTGCATTCCTGTGAAAGATGAGGCATTTCTTCTTAAGGTCAGCTTTCAGAAAACTTTGAAAAACAATGTTTTAGACTGATTACTTACAGTACTCCTTTGCTTGCAGAAAAGCAGGAAAGTAGTTCAATAAAAATGGAATACATGATCATTTTTCTGACTGGATTTGATTAGTTGCATAACTTTAGCAAGATTATCACAGTGTGATCTAGTTAAGCTTTTAGGATTATATGAACACCAGCACCAAATTAATCTTGGAATCAGACAACTGAGATACTTGTAAACTCTCATATGTTTCTGACTATTTATGAAGTCTCTCCCAGTCCCACTGCTTCAGTAAGCATTTGATAGTGCAGCGTTTTATTGACAAAGCAACACAATCTGGACAGATTCCTGGCTTCTCTCTCCTTGCAAGAATAGCATGCCACCTTGTCAAACCCCCAAGGATGCAAACTGGGATTATTTTACATAAAGTCTCCCTTTGTAGCATCTGAAATAAAAACCTTTCCCCCAGAACTGCCACTGTTTTGATAGTGAATTCCATGCTGAGTTGTACAACTGGTTACTCAGTTCTTTGGTGAATTTTAAGAATTGCATTCAAAAGTTACTCTGTGTTAGAGGCATTTAGAAAATATATTTATACCTGGTATTGATACTCTTTCAAGTACTCTTTTAGTCTTGTTGGTAATGGCAGCTCCCAGATCTGATTTGTGCTCTTGTTTATAGCTATTCTGCAGCGGTGTTGCAGAGATGGAGCAGAAGTATAGAGGGGTTTGTTCAAGTAAAGATGAACTGTTCCATTTGAAGGTGTTTCAGTTCTATCCTTGCACATAAGAACATAGTACTCAATCAAATGCACAACACTGTTGAACTGTTTAAGTCTAGATCTGACACAAGTGATAGAGTCCAGTCTAAACTTGCCATCTTGATATTCTATACGTAGATTGGTTGGTCCCGCTGATGTTTTTACCGATATAGTCAGTAGATACTCTGAATGCGAACTATCCCTAACCAAAAAGGTCCCTTCAGGGGCATCCTGTAACCTTTCTTTGGCTTCAGCAACAGTCATGTTGCCCCAGTACCATCCTGTTAAAAGAGGAGAGAAAGAAGGGATTTATTTATTCCTGTTTGTTTTAAAAGCTGCTCTGGCTGATACACTTCTAGTCACCCATTTCTTTTGTTGTTTGAAAGCTAAAGTCCTGCAGGCACAGTAAATTTTTATTTGCTGTTTAAATTCATTTGTTTTACAATGTGTCTCGTTTTGACAGAGCCTTCTAGCTCACTTTTTATTTTCATATCTATGCCTACACACGCACAAAGTTTCCTGCAGCGTCCTGCGGGGCCGACCCCGGAGCCGGCGGGCCGGCCCTGAAGTAACAGGGACGCGTCCCGCGGCTCCCCG
>WEIU01004710.1:254622-271320 GCA_013389925.1 Aegithalos caudatus
AAAAAATAGAGGGGAAACAAAGCAAAAGTAGCCATAATAGTCTCACCCCAGCCCTTGGCTGCGGGTCAGGGGCTCCCTGCAAATTGCACGGGGTTATCTGAGAGGGAGAATTGACGGGAGAAAGATTAAAAGGTGTCTTTTTAAAGATTTCAGGAAAGAAACCCTATAAAATAATAAAAGATAATATCTTTAAAAATCGGGGCAGGAGGGGGAAGGGAGTCTTTGTTATCAAAGGGGTAAATGAACAAGTATTAGGCTGGACTGTCTGGCTGAGGGAGCGGAGCGGCTCCCCTGCACAGAGAAAGCTCCAACACTGAGACGCTGCCTTGGGTCTCATTCCCCAGTAACGTCTTAAATGCAACGTTTCTTAAAAAAAAAAAAAAAAAAAAAAAAAAAAAAAAAAAGACTGAGGAAGGATTACAAATCCTGAAGGATTTTGTAAAAGTTATTGCTTATAATTCTTAAGCATCAGGGGATAAGAGAATTAATAGTTATCTTAAAAATTAAGTTCTGTGTTTAGTAATTAAGTAAATTCATCTGAGAAAAAAAATCTACTTTGTAAAGTGAAATATTGGTCAGTATGATTTCATCTGTTTGTAATGCCTGGGTGCTTTTGAATTTAATTTATTCAGTTTATGAAAAAAAGGTGGTTTTAATCACTGGCAGCAGCACAGATTTAAAATGAGGTCTGCGGAACAAACACGAGCTTTCTTAAGCATTCTCAGAAATGGTTTAAAACAATTTAGGTCTTCAAGAGCATTCTTGTTCCTGTTTTTGTCTGTGAAGTTCAGATAGCCCCAGATCCAGCCTCCAGCGATTGTTGTGGAATCCCCACTAAGTTTTTTCGCTGGATTGATGTGAAGAGGGGAGAGCATAGGTTTGTGCCCCTTGAAATTTAGTTGACAGTTCAGCTACCTATGATGTGAGATCTTGCAAAAAACCTCCATTACTTTTTCAGAATGGCACTGACTTCACTATGTTGAGAAGAATAATAAAAAATTAATACAGATCTATTTTTATTACTAAAATAATTCTGTATATGTAGGCACAGAGCTTTTGCTCAAAAAATATGTTCTTCTGATATCACAATGTTCAAATTAAGGCTATTTCTTTGAAGTTCTCTAATGCATCTTGGAGAAAAGGAATACGTCTTGTCTAGATGCAAAGTTGCTTTTTTACAGCTTTGCTGTAGTTCTCTTTTCCTATGTTATTTTATTAATGGGACTTTTATGTGGATAGTATCTCAAGACTTCCCTTGCTTCTGCTGTTTATTCATCACTTGAAGTCATAATAATTTGTTTCTAAAATCACAGCTGGCTGCTATAAAGGCAGAGGGAGGAAGACCACGATTTATGTGGTGAATGAGAAACAAGAACAGAAGAATGTAATAAATGTTTGTTACTTAAAACTTCAGATATTGTTATGAAAAAGGTAGCATAAAAATTAAATAGGCAGTATATCAGCAGGCTCTTTCCTAAAGAGTTCTGTTAATTTTTTTTCATGAGAACTTGATGTCTCTTAAAAATGGCACTAAATATCTGATAAACTTACAGGAGTAATGAAATTCAAATTTAAAAACTGCAAGTTGGTCTTTGAATGACAATACTGGCACCTCACAAGAGTGCTCTGGTTCACAGTTACATTTGTTCTGTGGCTTGAGACATTTGAAAGTGCTATAGGCTTGGTGGAGTGCGTTTATATTTCACTGTTTCTTTCAACAATGTTAGGTGCTTTTTTCTCCTCTGTCTGCACGAGTCTTCCATCCAGTAACAGGAGAGAAAAAAATAGTTGTAAGGGTAAGAAAAAGTGACTAAATTAAATTACTTTTGGGACTATGGGCCATATGTAGTGCATGAAGCTACTTAAAGCTACTTTTAGCTTTTTTGGCACTGGGGTTTGGTCTGCCTGAAGAGTTTTACTTTATAAAAATCAGAATCGAGCAGGAGAAAGATGTGAGATGGTAAAAGAGAAAAGAAGGAGCAGACTCAGAACTAAGTTAGCTTTCCATCATATAAACAAAATAGAGTTTTTTAATCTGCCATGTAACAAGCAGTAATTCTTCTAAGCAGTCACAAAAACTGTATTAGTGGGGATTTAAAATTTTTATGTACAATTCAAACCAAATCCTTTATTTATTTCTAATCTGTGTATTTTGGGGTAGCAATTCTAGAATAAATATTGCTGTACATATACAAATATGAATGCTTCTGAGCCAGTTTTAGAGGTATATCATCCCACTGGAGATGAAAGGCACAAACTTAAGCAATGCCTATTCTTTTTTCCTGATACTTTCTACTATTCATGAGTGTTGGTTCTGACTGTATATCATCCATATTGTAGATATTTTTAATCATGTTTTATATTAGCAGTGAAAATATGAATATTAAGAGATCTTGAAAATCACAAGCAGCATATATTGTTTCTGACAATTTCAAATGCATATGCTCAAGACAGGGAAGGATGAGTGAATTTATTTTTTATTTTTCCTTTAGGCAAAAATCTCATGGCCAAGGAAGGAGGCAACTATGTTTTTACAGTCCTGCAAAGCGCCTGTTGCTAGAAATTATTTTCACTTTGTTCCTGAAAAGTATGCCAAGTTTACTGGTGAGCTAGTATGCTGATTTATTTCCATAATATGATGTGAGCAGAGGGGGGGATAATGTGTTTTTGACTCAGCTGATTTTGCTAAATTTGCTCTGACTCACTGAAAAGATGAACGGAACTATAAAGATAGATTTACCTAGCTATCTGGAAGAATACCAGGGGCCTTTCCTTGCTCTCTTCATCCTTAACTTCCCAAAGATGCAGCACAGAATATCCATTATCCATGGCATAGCATTTGGTCAGTTAAAATCCCCTTCAATTAAAAGGACAGCTATTGCTTATAACATACATCTGCTTATTGACCATGTTTTGACAACTGTTTACCTGAACTAGTCTAAATAACAGTGTACAGCTGCCATGGTTTCTCCCTGTCCTGGGATTACAGTCTGGTTCTTGGGCAGAGAAATATGAATATTGAGCCTTTAGCTCCAGCAAATTGGAATGAGTTAATTGTAACTCCACAGCATGAACAAGGTCTGCAATGTGAACTCTCAGAGGATTCCTCTCTTAGTAGTTAGGAGAAAGGTTTGCTTATTTCACAAAGAGTTTCTAAAACATAATAAATAAAACATAGAGAAAACAAATATTTTAGTGTATGGGATCACCCTGCTCTTTCCAGCTGCCTGAGGAACAGAATGTTATGATGAAATAGATTATATACCAAGCAGTTTTACCCTTTACCAGCTGCCACCTTATTTCCTGCCACCTTATTTCCTGCCATTTTTATCTATATGCTTTGCCTTTCTTGATAATATACATTTGATAAAGGAGAATAACAAAAGAATTCAGTGAATAATTTCTATGAATCAGGGGCACTCTAAAAGGAAACCAGCACTTGTAATTTAAAAGCAAACATCAAAAGATGGCAACAAGACAGCAAATACTTTGAAATAACCTCCAGATTCTTTTCTTTCAGAGACAGTTGATAAAATGAAGGTTAATTCCCTTTGGTTCAGTGGATAGGTAGACAGATAATCACTGACAAGCACAAAACTGACTATTAAAAGGTGGCATTTAAGTCCACCTCTCATCTCATCCTGTGCTATCTACTATCTAAAAGTGAAGGCCTAAACTGCATTGAGTAAGAGGTTACCTAGACACTTGGGACCTTCAATGAAAATAATTAAATGTTAATTTAATTTAAAAACTTGCTTAGTTTCTCCAATTTACTAGTTACAGTTTAAGGTAAAACCAAAATAACATAAAAATACTTTGGATAGGCATATATAGGAAAAGTAGAATGTGGTGACACAGGGTACTAAGTATAAAAAACCCCAAAGATAATTTACACAGCAGTTTTTACTTTATGCTATGTTAGGCTTCTTTAAAAACAGCAGAATTCTGGTCTATCACTATGTTATTTTGTGAATTACTGAGTTTCACTCTCACTAAAACTAGCTAAATATGGCTGCAATTTACTGGAGAATAAATTGTAAATACACATACTTTGATAGCATTTTCTTCCCATCCATGCCTCCTTCTCATGAACATAGCAGAAAAAAGGACTACTGGAAAAGACCATTTTTGATACAGTCTTTTCAAACAACTACTAGCAGAATATTTGATATGGATTTTTATATTCAGATTATAGCATAAAGTGCTGTGACTGTAATATTTATTTATCTTGGGTTTTTGGCTGAGAAAGAGCGTATAAGTGTTATATGTGCACTACACCTATACACACACATGTTCAGAACCATGCTCCCTGAAGTTTTGGATTTTTAGAGAAACATACACTCCTGTTTTTGTTTTTGTTTTGTTTTGTTTTTTTTAATTTTTAAAATCCTAGAGATAGCACAGCTGAAAGCACTGTGAAATTTTGCATTCTCATCCTAGATGCTGCCAGAAAAAACAAGCTTTTTATGCTTGAGGAGGCTTGAAATGTTTTTCTGCCAGTTGTAAGTCATATGCCTCAAAGTAAAAGAGCAAGTAATATCTGTAAAAAAGTTTTCCTGACAAACAGCATGAAGGCAGCTCTCCTATACTTTGACAATCCAAAAGTAATAAAGTTTCTTTGCTGGCAGAGAATCAGTTTTGAAACGAAGAAGGCAAACTAAAACAGGTGATGCAGTGGCTTTCTCTAAAGGGGATATTTTTGTGTGAAAAGTAAAGTGAAGTAGAAACTGGGTTATGTGTCTCTGAATCATTGGCCTCCCATCAGAATTTTTAAATCACTGTTCTAGTTCTTTCATTAAGGATAGTTTAATTCACCCAGAGCTATTTGGCCTGGAGGATGAATTCCTACAATTAAGTGTTTATGATTGAAAGTGCTGCCATGGAGAGCAGATAGATGAATATCATTTTAGGAGTACTGTGAATCATTAAATGATTTGTAGAACTTTTTCTGGGCATGAGCCACTTTTAAATTTCAGGCTAAGTCTACAGTAGGCTTCAGCATAAGGCCTGACATGTTGCTGTACTTAAGAGTTTGAATGACAGGATAATCAACGTTTACTAATGTATTTTTATAACTTTAAACTTCTTACAGTTAATTGAAAATACATTGCCTGTTGTATGTGAATATGCTGCTGGGCTCAATTACATTTTGAGATTACTGCATTAAATGTTAGTGTCAGGTAATGAACTTAACCTGCCTCTGACGTGTTGGCTTCTTTTGGCTCAAGATAGGCATGGCTGCTTTCCCTGCTTCAGTATAAAGAGAGTCTGGGTGTGGAATGTCATACAAACCTGGACAGGTAACAAGAAAACAGTGCTGGCTGCCAACTGTCTTCTCTCTATTTGTCAGGATTAGTGCTTGCTTTTTGTCAGGATGGCTGAATGCTCCGTCCTGTATCTTACTGGTATACTGGGAGGATGTAAACTGAAATAGTGGCCAGACAGGCTGGTAGTTTTTAGGCTCAGGAGAGGAAACAGACATAGGGCTACTCTTTCTGGTTAAGGAAAGAGCATTGGTCCACACTGGGCCTCGCCTTTTCTTGTCCATTCCCAGAGTCACTTGCTCCTCCTGTAAGCAGTTTTTCCAGGTATGTCAAAAATTAAAGCTCAAACAGTAGTAGATAAAATTGGACAGGCTGCTTGAAGCAGCATCTCCCCCTGTACTGTACCCAAAACCATCCTGTGGCTCTGACAGTGCTCTGCCTGCAGCAGGGAAATTAACTCATGTATCTCCTCCCCAACAACTTCAGCTTTCAGACTGGTGTTTTAAGAACAACCCCAGTTTCAGTGTGGCTCAAAACTGCCATTGATCAGGAGCAGCCTTGTGAGCTGTTTGGTCATGAGGTGGCAATTCTGTCCTGAGGTGGGGTGAACAGCTTGGGGGAAGAGTAATAACTCCTTTAGCCATCTGATTTTAATCCCTTACCATATGTGACTTGAAGTCCTTAGATGCCCTCTACTGCCATACACCAGAATTAACAGATGGCTCTGTGTAACTAAATTCAGATTTGCTTAAATTTGTTATTATCTCTGTCTTCATGAATGAATGGAGGAGGGGAAAAAATATTCATAACTATTACAAAATATGCAAAGCATTTTATAAAGTGTGAGTTTGGGCTAGACATATTTTCTGACTTTCAGTGGCATTGCCCTATATTTCAAAATTTAACACTAATTTTAGTAGTCTCTTCAGAGCTCATTTCTCTGATAAATTATCCCTCTGTGAGTAAATGTGATCTGCAAAGATGCCTGAGGCACAGCAGAATTTTTCCCCAGCATTTCATGCCACATAATGCTAGACAAAAGGAAGCCGCAAAACCTGCTGCTGTAGATCAGGCTTTGTTCTGAGGAAGGAAAGGATGCGTTTAGCCATCAGACATATCTTTTTTGTAAGACAGAAGAGCAGGTGAGACTGTACCTAAAATAGAAGAATGAAATTTCTGTCCCAGCTTTGCCTGTGTTATGACAGGTTTTGTGTGCTAGCAGACACAAAGCAATCCTAAGTCAAACAGACCTAATCTTGGAGGGAATCGCTCCCCAGGCTCTTAAGAATCAAGTGGTTCTGTGGAGCTTGAGCTGTGTTGGGTATGTCCACTCCTTTTCCTTCTGTACAGAAAAGCCAACAATCCCATCTTTAATTCCCTGTCCCAGGTTCCTATCACTGATTTGACTGAGTGAGTTTAGTCCAAATCAGCAGCCATATTTTGTGTACATTTTTAAACATGCCTTACCTTTCCTGAGAAGAGCATTATTTCTTTCTACTCTAGGTGTTTGCAGGTGATGTTACAAATAGCAGCAGGTGTGGCAGGAGGGAGCATGAGCTTTCCAGTGGAACATGCAACAGCAGGGACCTGCTCCAGGTAAACAGCGGACACCACAGGAGAGCCTCTGCAGGCCAGTAAAAAGCTTAAGTTTATGAAGGGTGCAACTTTCACACTGTGCTTTCTTTTCTCTACAGCACAGTCCTCTACTTTCAGATCCACTGGTCTAGAATATGCTGCTTACATTTTTCAGGAGATTTTATAATTTTTTCAGAACATAATCTCAAATTAACACAAGTCTGTAGCAAAATCTTATTGTGAACGGAGGGGCTTTGCTCTGGGAGACTATTTTTGAAAATTCCAGGTTGTCAGTTAGCTATTGCATAAAAAGCTGAAACATGAATTTGTTCATATGCCTTTGTTTCAGCATAGTCATTCCTTCAACCCCAACATTCTCCAAGAAATACATAGAGCTCTTCAAGTCCTCTGGAAGGTGGGCTATATAATGTTATGGTGGCAAACCTGGAAAGCTTTACCAGTTTCTACCACCCAACAATGTGGTTCACTGCATGTATTTTTATTAGATTCCCATTTCTCCAATTTCTTTAAGGGCATTTCAATATTTCAGTGGTTTTTTTTCTTCTCCTATCCATCAGGGAGTGAAATCATGTGTCCACAGAATGTAAATAACAGCTGTTTCTACTCAATTTGCATTTATATGCTTAGCACTTAAAAATAGCTCATTTTTAGAGGCTTTCACAGTCTGTTCAAAATTTCTTTTTAGTCAGAGGTACTAGTGAGATGTTAATGAAATCCCTTTGGTCTGGCTGATCAAAAAGACACAGCAACAACAATGAAATTCCTCAAATGACTGATCAGTTATGCTTCTGAGTTACACTTCAGCAATTGACTGAAGTATATCTTTTAATCTCCTTGGGCATTTTAAGATCAGTTCCTTAGGCTGCTCCAACTGCTCTAAGGGGGTAAAATTTGCCAGGTAAGGAGATCAATGGTTTAAAAGAAGTCTGTGCTGAACTGGTATTGTATTTCTACATATGTATTATACAAGTACAGCCAAACAGGAAAAAAATAAACCAAACCAACCAACCAACCAACAACAACAAAACAAAAAAAACCCACAACCCAAAAATACCCCACCAAAAAACCAAACAACAAAAAAACAAAACCCAAAACAACACCTGGCAAGGTATTTTCAAGAGAACAGCTTATTTGCCAGTGTCTCAGATCTTTGAATAAACAAATGCCTTATACCCTGAGAATAACTGAAAAATAGCTCTTTGGTTTTTATACTGTTTTCTCTTGTTGACATTTCATGAACCCTAAAGAGGATACAAATTTTTATTTATTAATGCCTAAATGAAGATCTTAATAATTATGTTCAATTACTGTGGGGTTTTTTCCTCTAGAAAACTTTGGAAGCCTTTCACCTCATTATTTTGCCAAGTGTCTCAACTTGAACCATTTCTTCAGATTTCTTTGATCCTCTGAAGACTGAAAATTACAGAACAATGACATTTAGTGACCTTTGGTATGGTTCATTTAGTCCAATGTTGACAGTAAAAAGTGTATGGTTCATTTACTCCAATGCTGACATGTAAGAAGATGCTTGCTCCGAAATCCAGATTTTGTTTGATGTTACAGAAATGCACTTTCTTCTCTGCATGTCTGTTTATTCAGAAGAAAAATAGTTTTATTTTTACAGGAGTCTCAACTGCAGCATCTCTGAACTGAAGACTCCAGACTGGTGACTGAAATTGTTTAGAAAAGACTAATTATGTGTGTGAGTTGCTGTACATATAAGCCTATGCCAGACTCATTCAGATTTGGTACTCTGAACAGACAAAGGTAATCTAAGATCAGGTAATCTCTAAAAATGCTGTGGGTTCACAATACCTGATTTCAGAGGGCAAGCTTGTGTTTCTAAATTGAAAAAAAGTCCCTGATGTCAACAAGGACTTATACTGGGAACATAAGAGGAATATATATGGCTTATATTCATACTAGCTGGGCTAGTTCCCTCTAGAGCAGACTCCCATGTTCACATCCCACAGTCCTTTTTGGACTCTTTCTGGCGCCCCTCTAGACCCAACACGCAATTCTGATTTTTTCTGTGTTCTCTTTCAGTCTGACGTTTGCGAAATGATGCGGAGCTGTCCTGCAGCCTGTGAGAAGGGTGCTCTCCTACATCAGGGTGTGGGTATGTGTCCTACGTTCTGGGATGAGGGAAGGTGTGAGGGCGCTGCCAGCTTGGGTCATTTAGAAGAGCGTCCCGTGAAGTCAAGCAAGATGTGACCTTGGGAGTGGTTCTTGTTGCTGTCCCTGCAGGAGTGGGAAGTCATTGCTTGTGGAGGGCTTGTGGAACAGGGGGAGGCAATGAGGAGGTGTGGGAGCAGCGGCAGGGGCCTGGGCTTGCTCCCAGACTGCCACAGTAACAACGTGCCCAGAGGGATCCTGAACCTCTCCCTGCTGCTGGCGCCACCCCGGCTGTGCTAAACCCCAGGGTCCTGCTTTCACCTGCCAGAGTTACAGAGGTATTTTCACTGGAGAATAAATACAGCTCTGTTAAAGAAATACAAGGCTTTTCCTGCACAATTTGCACAGTCGTGAGTTAACATCTTGGTTGTATTGGAACAAAACACTCACCCAGTTCTAACAATTCAAGCTTTTGTCTCTGGACTGGACAAGGCCTGGCTAAGTACTGTGCAGGTACTAACCACCGCTGCTCTTCTCTTCACAGGCCACTGTGTCACCTTTCAGCCTTATTAGTGGCCTCTTTGGGTTCACTTTAAATCTTTCTCCAACAACTATGATCATACAAAGTCAGTGAATTGTAACCCCATGCTGCTAACACACAGCACGCTTCTTTCAGTATTTTAACACAAACATATGATCTAGAAAGGGGATTTCTCTGCCATTTTTCTTACGTCTGCTTATGATGAATTTTCCACAAATTTTATTTGCACTGTACTTCCTCTCTGGTTAGGAAAACCTTTTTTCTTAATCTAGTTCTAAATTTTGTGGAACTCACTACCACCCTGTTTCTCCATCACTAATGCCAGGATTTTAATTGTAGGAAAAATGGCATGGGGGAAAGGGAATTCTGTAAACACCTATTCTTGG
Organism: Aegithalos caudatus; assembly: GCA_013389925.1. Taxonomy (NCBI): domain Eukaryota; kingdom Metazoa; phylum Chordata; class Aves; order Passeriformes; family Aegithalidae; genus Aegithalos; species Aegithalos caudatus. The sequence continues at coordinate 264,525 of WEIU01004710.1, forward strand.
AAAATAACAAATGAACCAATACTGAAATCAGTCAGCAATAAAAATTACAAAATAAATTTTAAAAGGGCCTTATGTTACTTATACCAACCAAACAAATGTTAACTGAGGGTCAAGGAAATCTTTTTCCTAGCATTTGTTTATTAATAGAAATCATCTGTTTGTCTTAACTAAAGTAGAAGTGAAGACCACTCCTGCGGCACAGCTCTGATGCAGCGTAACTCCTACAGACACTGACTTTGGAAAATCCTTAGCCTATTATTTGTTTAAACAAATCAAACACATTTAAATGAGAAACTAGTAGTGTTTAAGACAACAAACTTCAGCAGTGTTTAAAAAAACTAATGACTGGGAGTGTTTAAGAAACACTAATCTTTGCATGAAACTATTAAGCTCTGTTTTGTTACCATTAGTGAGTAGGAAATACATGTTTGTACAGGAGGATCATGCTTCAATAGTTTAATCTCTTACTTAGGTTAATTTTTATTCAACATGGTAATGGCTTAGTGCAAGCACTTTTCACTGTTCATTTAATTTTTCTCTGTAACTTTCATGGTCTACATTTTGTTAATTTTGGCAGAAGAGATGCTAAAAACAGTTCTTGCAGATTTTTTTAATCCTCTCACATTTTGCTGGTAGGGAGATCCTTTTGCTGAGGAATTAAACTTTGGTAGCAGTCAAAACTGGTCTTATTTAAACAGGTAAACAGCCTCAGACCTGACACTGGTTTTCATCTTGACAAGCAGTAAAGCTGAATACAAGCACAAGTTTTTTCTGTATTCGTGTTTCATAAAGACCAGTTGGCAAAGCTCCCTTAGCTCTATTAGCTGTGCCAACGTCTTGTGTTGTCTCTACACAACAGAAAACTTTGTGATACATTGATTATCACTTCTCACCTCCATCATGACCCTTTATGAAGTGGCATCCCAGGCCATAAACTTCTACTTGTCCAGATGCCATGAGATGCAAGACTGCTGACCAAACATGCTGTTTAGCTCATGCAGTTTCCACATACCTCCCACTCTCTGATCTGCGGTGTTTCAACATTTGTAGTTATACACAGTGGAACTAACACTTTGTATCACTTGTATCTAAAGTTTCGATAATTCTGTGCAAATTGCCCGGTAAATAATAATTTATCATGTTTGGTTTTGTAGAAGTACCTAAAGATAACAGTTGAAATCACAAGCTCATTCTATAAGAGATGCCAGAAATATACATATTTAAATAACTGTCTTACTTTTCCAAACAGCTTATTATTTTTAGCATTAGAGAGCTGATTAAATACAAGGCGAGATAAAAGTCCCATACACATTGTACATTTACAAATTAAATGTCTATGAATTACTCTATATAGAAAACCAAGAGCTCCTATACACAGACTACTTGAAGGCTAGCAGAAACACCAAATAAGTTTTTATCTGAATTCTAAGAGTATTTTGCCTAGATGTTCTTCTAAATTAAAAAAAAAAAACAAAAAAAAAAACAAAAAAAAAACCCCAAACAAACAACCAAAAAAACAACCAAAAAAACCCCAACCAACCAACCAAAAAAAAAAAAAAAAAAAAACACCAAAAAAACCCCCCACAACCTCCCCCCCACAAAACAACAAAACAAAACCAAAACCCTCCCAAAAAAAGAGAAAGGCCCCAATAGAGATATCTGAATCTCATCTTCATCCTCTCTTTGCAGAAAAAGAAAATGCATCTCCAGAGAACAATTGTGTGACATATTCTAGACAATAAAACATTAAAATAAGATCAACTGCCTTGTGCATGTACTTTTTCTGTGCCGACTGACCAGAAGAGGGCCTGTGAAGATTAACTCAGGTTTAGATGTCTAATTAGTATCTGTCTCAATCTTGGAGATAACCCCAAATTTTATGTATTGTAAGTACACAATTTATTCCTTTATACTGGTGACTAGTGAGTTTGCTCTAGGTAATTTTTTTAATATTGTAGTATTAAAATAAAATATACAGAGCAATTCAGTCCACATCTCTTTGATCTCTCCATTTTATAACTTTGTATTGGCTTTGAGGATGGAATGAGCATGTGAGAAATTACAGCAGAGAAGCTTCTAAAATTCATAAAGACTGGAGTAATTGAGAAATGCAGTGCTGGCTTTAACAAGCAGTCGGTACTTTGACTTCTTATGACCTGCAACAACGATTTATTGTGGTACAGCAGAATTTGTACATGACAGATGAAGTTCAGTCCTATTACAGCAGCAGCAAAAGGGAAGTTTCCTATAGAACTTAATAGCTGGAGCGATGGGGAGGGAGGGAAGGATGGGTAGGCACGGGTAACTGCTGTCTCCACATTAGTCATGGGGAAGTGAAACAAAGTCATGACACTTGTCACATGGGTCACCTTACTGCCCCACCCTCGACTCATTTTTTTCCCCAGACTGAGAATGGCGGAGCTTTTCTCTGTCTCTGTGAGACACCCTACAAAAATTAGAAGCAAACAGGCAAAAAACCTTTGACCCTTGAAATCCAGGGCCTTTGGGAGGTGCTAGGGAGCTCCTTTCCTCGCAGTACTGCCGAGCGTCACTCCTGGAGCAGCCCAGGCCGCCTCCCGGGGTTAGGGCTGCCCACAGAGCCCGGCTCCCGGCGGCGCTCCCGGCCTGGGTGGTGCTGCCTCCCGGCGGTGCCAACGCAGCCTGCACAGCAGCGCCCGCGGCGCACACCCAGGGAAAAAACCTCTTTAAAAGCATCCGGTTTGTTTCAATCTGGGGGTAATTAGAGGAGGGAAAAGAAATTCTTTTCATTGAGGCACCAAGATTAGTTGAACTGCGATTTGAGTCCTGTTTGGGACTACTGGAAGAGGCTGCCCAAGGAGGATGTGGAGTTTTCTCCTCTGCGGTCATTCCAAATGCACACGGCTGCGTTCCTGTCACCTGCTGCAGGTGACTCTGCCTTAGCAAAACCATTGGACAATATGATATCCAGTGATTCCTTCCAAACAATTCTGTAATTAAGGGCAAATTTTTTGATACGTGACTGAAACAGTTTTCAAACAGCATGCAGAGCAAGCAAGGCCTGAGGAGACTTTTAGTGAGACATTTAAAAAACAAAAATCACTCAGTAAGAAGTAAGCCTAAAACACTCTGGAACACGAAATAGCTACTAGATACAAAGCAAATGGCTTAGTACCAAACTTGGATGCAAAGCCCCAGAACAGATTTAACACTGCTAATTTTAAGCAACTTAAGTTTTAAATTACAAAGAGCAAGGGCAACAGAAAAAAGAAATCCCAAACTTTTTTTTTTTCATAGAAGCAGAACAATAATCAAGTGGATGAATTCTGAATTCCAAGTTTTCAAGCGAAGAGAAACAAAGACAGTTGTTTGAGACCTGGAAAACCAAGAAGAGAGCTTCAGATTACTATGAGAGTTGTATTTTAATTGTGTCATGCCTTGGGTAACCCAGGAAAAGGATTTAGTAAAAGAAAACACAGTAAGATTAAAAGCAGCAGCACAATGCAGGGCAAGATTTTAAAACATCAATGTAGTGAATTAATAACAAAAGGGCAAAGGGTACATGTAATGAACATGTGTTTTAGACAGTTTCCAGCCACGGGTCAGAAGAGAAAATACTTTAACGATAGCAGCCAAGCACATCATAGATTTTTAGCTCTCAAAATGCCTGAAAAGCATCCAAGAATGTTTGGGAAACATTGTGAAATCCAGTATTTCTACAGTGATTGTGGATATTTGATCACAAACAGGGTTTGACAGGCAAGAACAGACAAATGTCATAACAGAAAGTTTCTCTGTAAAGCAAAATTTCTTAGCAGCACTAGGCAGCAATAAGCAAAAATATGGGGAAAAGAATGGAGGAAAATAATGGTAAGTTTAAATTAGTCCAAGGATATCTCTTCTTACACTGAAGTCAAATAGTGACAAATTAGGTCTCAACTTTCCAAAATTAAGGGGACTCAATTTTATGCTTTGGACCATAACAGAATACTACACAAGATGTAAGCTCACTTATACACTGGAGTTCTTACCAGGCACCACAAACTGATGAAAACACCAACGTTTGTTGTACTACAAATTACTACAATCTATTTAAAATGTTAGATTCCAGGCAGAAAAAGCCATGATTATGTTCATGTGATTGAACTTACAGAGTTAAGTAGCCATCCTTCACAGGGACCCCACTGACATTACTCCACAACAGCAGACTCACTGGGCGAGCAACACAGCATCAACAGGGAGCCAAAGTCACTTGGCTGATGTCAGCTTGAGCACGGACTCTGATATAAGCACAACAGAGTAAAGGACCAAAACAATTTCATGCTCTGCCATGATAAACCATTATCAGCTACCCAGCATTCAGAGTTAAAAATGTACTAGCACTAGTTTCCTGTAAAAATTTCCACAAGTATTTAACAGCAGTCTTTTTACACACTTTCAACATTGCTTTTTTCACAAATAAAGAATGTTCAAGGGAAAAAAGGTTATTCAGCAGTATCTTTAGAAACTAAGTTTCTCAGCTTCTCAACTAAGAAGATGAGTGGTGCTCAACTTCCAGCAAAATCTGTAGAAAATGCATGCTGGCAAAATGACACTAGACTAACAGAAGAAACAAACCCCTTCCTAAGGGTGTTTGGAAGGGAAATGCAATAAAAATATACTATGTCTATGAGACAATTATTTTCTGATTATTTAGAAGGATCTACTAAGAAGGCATGAAGTCACTGGGATCTCTGCAGTGGCACAGTGTTCCAAGCGAGCCCTTTCTATCAGAGGGCTGATGCCTAAAACTGTAGACTGGAACAAAGTTTTCCTTTTCCTGAAAGAAAAAAATGCTACATGACAGAGAATACTACAAGAGGAAGAACATTTAAGCACCACAAAATGCTAAAGCAATGAAGTAGATTCGGACAGTTTTTTTTTTTTAATTTAAAGCATTTTATGTAATAAAGGGTCAATTTTTCCTCCTTGGTATGCTACAAAGCAGTGATTACCTTGCTGATGCAAACAACTTCTACTGTGCTACACCTGTTCCAACTTATGTATGAACACAGCATCCTCACTCAGTGGTAGCTGGGGTGGGATTAAACAAACCAAAAACTCCCCAAGAACCACAAATGCACACAGAAGTTCTCAGATATTTGAGAATGCTGGATTATTTAGAAGGGCAAGTTACGATGCCTCAGATGCTAAAAATTAACCAAGTTGGCTGTTTTTCCATACACAACAATAGACTCAAATACAGTCACTTGGCTGATGTACAAATTAAACATGGAACCAGGTATCTTACAAGTGTAACAGAAGGAAAACTATTTAATTCACAAATACCTCATATAATATCTTCCATAAATACTATATTGTTAATACTTCAGTATTCAAGCTCACCTGCAGTTACTAGACTCCTAAAAGAAAATAAAATACTATCCTACTCAAACCCAAACACATCCATTTCTAGACTTCCCATTTTGACACAAGACTTGTGTGGATTCACTTGACCAATGATGAGCCTCTGACCTCTTGAATTTAATCAGAGCACTCCATCCTTGTTACATCCTGTTCTAAAACTAGTCCATTTGCTGACCAGGAATGCACAACTGCCTTCACTGCCTCCCTGTTTTGTCAGTGTCGTTTTGTTCTTTTTAGTAGAAAATAAGAGTCAAATCAAGTTAAGCATGTTGTTACAGCCAAACATGTCACTTTCTGCAACTTTTATTTCCAATCAAAATTAACAGCAAAGTCCTGATGAACAAGAAGTTCTCTTCCTTATCGGTCTTTAGGAGGATTAGGATTCTTGCGTCTTCTATGATACCTAAAAGAAAAAAAAAGGTTGCAGTGAGCGCAACCTGTGGACAGCCTTTATTTTCATGGTATTTCTGCCCCCAGTGAGTGATTTGAGGTTACACAAGGAAGTGAACTACAAGATACACGAGCACAATCCATCACCACTCATTAGATATCATAGCTGTTGTTTTGGAGTTACATAATGTTACTAATTTCTATTGCTACATCTGTTACAAGCACGCAATAATCCAATCAGTTCTACAGCTGAATAGACACAAAGGCTGCTGTTTATTCTTAATCCTTTGTGTAAAGTTAATTTTATTACATGGTCAGCCTTCCCTTTGGCTAAAATGATTGCTATAAAACAAAGATGTTCAAAGGAGCTGTGCCAGACCATATGTAAAATAGTATAATATTCTGCAGAAAAACTAAACAAAAAATGATCCATACTTTCCTCTTAATTATGCAAGGCAGATCCTGTCTGATCTTCATTAAAGTGACAGCTACCCTTTGGTCATAAAAATCCTACCATTCCATTCCTTGTATCTACTCCCAAAGCATATTAATTAAAACATTTTCTGTGGACAACAACAAAAAAGTGTGCCTGTATTATGTCTCCATAGCTATAAAATTAGCAGCTATCAAAAGATGGCATAGCATGGAGTGGAAGGGAGAATGCTGCTTATTTACATTAGTATACCTGAATGTCCAGAATTCCACTTTAAGCTCAGTCACTGTCATGGGTTAGAAGTGTAATATGACCTTGCAAGGACCTTGGAGCCTCTTTAGGGGGGCCGGCCCTTGGCGATTGGCGTTTGGTTTCAGCCATTGAGGGGACAGGAAAAAGGAATCTTTGAAGAAACTATATAAGTTGTGAATCATGAGACCCTCTCTTTCTGTCCTGGGATTTCAAGAAGGAACACTGTGCTGTGGTTGCATGCATTCCCCAGCCGGGCCTGGTCCCCACTGCCCCTGGGCACCCGGGCCAGGCCTGGCCGGGCTCCGGGAGCCGCGCTTCCCACGGGGGGAGCAGCCC
>WEIU01004710.1:271644-286863 GCA_013389925.1 Aegithalos caudatus
CTCCTAGGGAAAAAGGAGATTTTGCAGTTTGATGATAGAAGAGGCATTCTTAATACCCCAATAATCAGTTTCTGACCTATGTGCAGTGATCGGGCAGCAGCCATAGGTAGGATCTGTAGAAGTGTAATCTCCATAAGACTCAGAAAGACTCTCTTCCTAAAGGAATGGATGGAAGATTATTTTTAAATGGTAACCCTGACTGAAGTTACAGGTTTTGTCTTTTTATGCTCTAAGTAGGAAGGTGAATATTTGTGGGGGAGAAGGGAAAATGTTTTGAAAGTTTTTAATTTGCTTTTTTTTTTTTCTTATTCCTTACTCTTTTTTTTAAGGTGTGTGAATAAACTATCTTTTGTAATTTTAAGGTGGGCCTGCTTTGCTTTTTGAGTTCCCCATGTCATATATGGAATAATAGTAAACACTAAACCGTCACAGCCACCTATGTGCACTTCTCCTCCTCCTTGATTTCTGAATACAAGGCACACTAAACAGCATTTTTCACCATTTCAAATGAAAAACCTCTACTACTCTTACGTATGAGAATCATCCCACTGCGGTTGCTAAGGAATAGGCAATGCATGTTTCCAAGGTGTATTTGGTTATAGCCATTGAGGGTATTTTACACACTAGATTCTGTTATGGAACTTCAGTGAATGACTGGAAGCAGTAGCTAACTAGATGTATCAGAAATTTATACACTGTCACATATTTTACAAAAAATGTGGCGAAGTCTATAAAAGGAGCAGTTTTAAAAAACCCTCCTCATTAAATACAGTCTTCCATTTACCCAACACTGCATTGAAAGTTTTATGTAGTAGCCCAAATGCTAGAGGTACCTTATCTGACGTGACGACTCCTAGGTTGAATCTGGTCATGAACTTATTCCTGTATTCCCCTTTACTTCCAAAAGGAACAAACAAATCAAAAAGAAAATACTTACTGTCCCACAGGATACCAGCGATGTTTCGTTGTGTAAAACATTTTGCTGAGCTCTTCAATTGTAGGACCTCTACTGTTCTTTAGCTCTTTTTCATTCAATCTGGATTTTAAAACTTGATCAAGGTTTTCTTCTTTATTATTCACGGGATCTGGCCGTGGTATGGGCTAGCAAAACAGTTATGTATATATATGTCCTGTTTCTCATGGTTTTATTTAATTGAGAAAGTCAAAAAGCCAAGCTGCCTAAGAGTAATCTATCAGCTATCTAACAGCTGAAACCAAAAAAATGCAGAAAAATACCTGGAATTGCACTGGCTGTTTGTTGTCCCCACCTTCCCGCTGTGAATGAAACCACACCGATGTGGAGGTTGTGTCTACACACATTATTTACCCTGGGTGCTACAGCTGATGACCCTACCCTTAAACCCAGCATTCTTGTAGTCATCAGTGCAGATCTCAATCTTACAATTCACTAGCTGAATCATCAGCTTCAGTTCTACTAACACAAAAGTATCCACACTATTCCCAGTCAGAATTTTATTCATAGCAAGCATCATCATTGCTAAAAATCTTTTAGAGGACATATACTTTTAAGAAGAATGTCACTTCCTAATTTTTAATGCAACAGGTAAGACCAAGTTGTTTGCTTTCAATTGAAAATGTAACTACTTCCACTATTACAAATATTTATCCTTGTTTTAGCCTTTTACACCTGTTTTTCTTGAGGTATGTGCAACTGACAGATTAAAAAATACTGGTATGTAATTTGCAGGCAAAAAGTGCTAAAATGATTTAGATTTCAAAGGAGAATTTTCACATTGGATAGTTCAGCAACACAGCTGCCAGCTGCAGTATTTTACTAGCACATGGGAAGTGCAAATTCAAACAAAAAGTGTACACTAGAAAAAAATTTCTAGGTGTTAAACCACAACACTAGATTTACTTTCGTCAATGTGAAGAATACATTGGAGGTACTACTGATAGATAAAAATCAATATTTAAAGTTCTTTGTGGCTTTTATGAACTCAGAGCTGAATGGAATTTAAAGTTCAACTTGAAAACAGTAGCAACAGCATTTAATTGTATTCTCTTGCCCAGTAGTAGGACATGTGAGCCATAACCTGCATTCCAATTATCCTCTCTGAGTAGTACCCGCATAGACAGATGCTATTTTCTCTGTAGTGCACAAGTGCTTTAGTGCCTTGTTTAATTCTACTAGAGCTACCGTATGCTGTGATGTCTGAGCTTTTCTCACTCTGCAACCTTCCCTCAATTCAACTAAGTGTAAATTCCTCCTTGTGGCAGCAGCTATATTCATCACTCATTTACTTCATAGACGTGGTGATCACATACTAAAAATAATTCCAAATTTCAAAAGATGCTCTAAAGACTCAAACCTATGAACTACTGAATGCCTTTACAAGAGTAAGAAATATAAATGTGCACACTTGGACATACCTTTGTATGCTCGTATGGAATCTCAAGCGAAGGGTGGTAGCAGACAATTGTCTTCAAATCAGATGTCACTGCAAGTTCCACTTTGCTATAAAAAAAAACCCAGAAAAAACCCTCATAACCTTCAGAAGTATTGAGAATTGAGCAGCCCAAGTCTCAAAGAATACTGGATTGGACCTTGCTTTTATGAATAGTTAATAACCTTCTATAAAATAAGGGTCATGAATATTTGATCCAAACCTCCAATTTTGTTTCCTCAGTCATCTTCCTTTTTCTTTTTCGATGGAGAGGAAAAACGGGCTAAAATAAATTATTAAAATAGCTGGAAATACGAGTTGGAAAAAAGAGTTGCATATAAAACTCTAAACAGATGGGGATAATGACATCTAGGACAACATGCCTTTACAAGCTGTATTGCATCTGTAATAAAGCAACGGGAAACAAAGCTCTGTTTGGGGTTCCAACTTTTCTATTACATAAAAAAATGCTAAACAAAAAGTCCTACTGAGAGTTTCACTGCGAGAATTTTCCCACCTTCCTTCCCCTTCCCATGACACATTAAGCTTCCTAAAACTGTGGATGACACAAATTCAGTGTTTCTCACTATATTTGTATCATCTTTTCTCATTTCTACACAGGTTTCCCATGAAGCAGCACAAAAATACCCAGACTTTGTCCTAACAACAAGCATCAACGGAAGTGACTACTTGAAGCTAATTTTGCTCTTCCACAAACAAAATTGCAGAGGTAATGGGGGTCATCAATATGTTTAGAATGAGTCCTGCGTGACTTCTCATTACATTGAAACATTAACTTCACAATCATTACTATCAGAGACAGTACTTTAGCTAAAATTATTACACATATCCACTACTGGCAAGAGATGTGTTTGACATGACAAGTTCATAAGAGAGAGAGAAAGAGTAGCTCTGGAATAAACATTACATGAAAAGACCACACATCAAAGCACATTTACATACCAATTGTAATCGTCAGGGAGAACTGAGTATGTAGATTTATGGCAAACGTGATACACAGCTCCATCTGCAATAAAAACCCAAGAACTCTGATGTAGAAACAAGCCCAAATAATGTTTACATTTTCAATTTTCATTGTTTCATGTCTTAATCAGGGATAATAATCATATTAGGTTTTAGATTAGCAGAACCCAAATACTGTCTAAATAGAAGTTCATTTTGGTACTCAGCTTTCCGGCAGTGCAATCAAAAAACACAGTATGCAGGCAGCTGTGGCCTATACTTATCTTCCTAGTTGTATTGTTTTCCTAAGTAAAATCACTATATGAACAACATACCTATAGAATTAACCATTAGGAAATATCCTTTATGTATGTAAGAACATTACCTTATGACTTAGAGGGAAGGTCATAATTTCATTCACAACCATATTTATTATAAAAATCAAAAGGAGGGGCTTTAATTGGATATGTAGAAAAATATTTTCCTCATGAGGACAGCCAACCAGGGGGATTGAGACTCAGGTTTGTGAGTTCTCTGTTCCTTGGAGATTCAAAGACCCAGCAAGCCCTGAGCAACCCAGTGTGACTGCAGAGCTGACTCTGCTTTGAGTAGAAGCTTGGATCACAGACCACTCAAAGTCTCTTCCCCATGGTTTGATTCCCATTTTTTTTACAGAATCATAGAATAATTTAGGTTGGAAAAGACTTTTAAGATCACAGAGTTTGAACACAAGCCTAATGTAAGGTGTTCAACAGTCCTTCACACAGGAATCATCCTGTAGGCATTGCCTTCCATAACAATGCAGGTATACACACCTAAGGGAGGGCTGGGACGTGCCTGAAGTTGACTTCCACTGAGAACCCCCTTCCTTTTTTGCTGGAACCTGACACAAATCCACATGGAAGTTTCTGTGTCCAATGAAGCTTTTTCAACAAATACGCTTTTAGAATGGAATTATGATCACAAGAAACAAGTCTTCAGATGTTCCGAGCTTTTTTTTAAGTCATAGAAAGGTTTAAACTTTATTTGACATTATTTTATTTAGACCATCTTTTAATACAAATAGGACTCTTCATGGCTGCTCCTAGCAGAGCGAGAAAGCATCCATTGTGACAAGACTGCAAAGGCTGAAAAAACCAAGAAGAAACTTTTGCGTAGCTATTTTCCATTCAGAAATATTTTGGATGCATATTCTTAAATTCAGAATTACTGTTAGCACTTCCACTCTCCAGTCCTTCTAATTAAACTATTCTTAGTCATTAAGCAGTTGAGTTCTGGTAAACTGCAACTAGTTTGTATTTCTTCCTAAAATTTCTTTCCCTTCCTTGCCCACTTACCTCTAAAATGTAACATGTCTATTCAATTTTCTCCATTACTGTCTTTTCTACCACCTTTACTATCTTCCCTATGTCTTTCTATTGATGTCTAAAACATGGACAAAAATCTAAGAAATAGTACTGCCTGTTTCTACTTGTTCTCTGCTTATGTTAAGTAATGAGATTTTACTTTAGACTTTTCTCACCACTTTTATAAGTCTGAAAAAATAAATTTAAATCTTCAATGAAAATCAGTGGTAAGAGGGGTATTATCTACAAGCCAATCAATAAATTTGGGGAGCATTCTATTTGGACAATGACGATTTTAAAAGCACAAAAAAAAAGAAAAAACAAATAAAGATATCCTTTAGATTACTATTAGAATGGAGCACAGACTAACAACTTGATTCTGTTCAAATAGAAAAATCACTTCCATGCTTCCATTACTTTAAACAGTACAGGAAAGAGGCTCTCAAGGAACAAATTTTAATATAGCACTTCCACAATTTCATCACTACTTACTCTGCAGTGGGACCTGCTTGCAGGTTGCTACTGAACGCATCCAAAAGAGGCTGGACCATGCAGTTCTAAGTGTCATTGCCATGCTGACATCAGAGAGAAAACCAGTCCTGGACAAGATCGAACTCAATGAACTTCTCTTCAGAACACTCTCTGAAAGAAACCAGTTTCACAACTACTCAGGATACAAAAGACTAACAAATTTCTTGTATATCTTAAGGAAAAATAAGATTTGTGTAACATAATTCTTTATTGTCAATTGTTTAGAAGTTCTTATCACTTAAGACTGTCTCCTTATCACTTAAGTCCTTATCACTTAAGACTGTCTCCTTAACAGACTTTATTTACCAAGAGGGAGTCTTTGAAGGTTCAGTTTTAAAAAAAAGCTTTCACACCTGTGCCTTCTCACAGGCTACTGGTACTCACCCACCTAAACTTCCTTCTGCACACTCCATACCATTACTTGTGAAATAAGCTTTTCTTGTTCACAATGTAAATATCATCACCCTGTACAAAAATAGAACTACTTATAAACACTTGCTGTAGTTAAAAAACTCTCTAAATGCAGTTAATTGGTTTCATCCATCGCAAAAGCATTACACCTAAAAACTCAGAAACACCGTTTAGAATACCTAAAGGGTTACCCAAAATTTCACAGAAGCAGAAAGACATCTGTTTTCATTGTCTACTGAAAAAAAATTGCTTTAAATAGAAGCTTATAACGAAGACTGGAAAACGTAACTGGAAACAGTTTAAGGACATACACATTTAAAAAAACAAACAAGAACCCTTTAAAAGTACTTGATATTTTGTGCTCCAGAACATCACCAGAAATGTGCATTTGCCAACTTCGACACATAATTATTCAGCATTCTTTTAATCTGTGCCAATGCTGCGGAAGTTAGGGGAACACCCAACACCTACAGAGCTGCTCATAACTTGCCCTCAGAAGCTCATTAAGAAGAAGGGTGCGAGGAACGCGGCGGATCGCGGTCCAAGGACAGGGGTCAGGCACCAGCCCGTTCCCGGCCCCACTGCGAGGACCACTCCAGTTTCAATGGGAACGGTCCCATCCCTGATACAGCGCTCAGGAAACTCCAACGCGTGTGCCAGCAACACGCACGCGGGAACAAAAAATCTGCAGCTTTGAATTAAAGAAGATATTTAGCATTAAAAAAAAAGTCACTAATCCGTCAAACCAAGCAAAAGAATACCCGCTATAAAAGTCCCGAGCTTGCTGCACAGGGCTCAGCCCCTCCGAACGCACACAGTCCGTCTGGGGCCTTGCCCCGCGCTCCCCTGCGGGCACGGCGCGCCCCACCCCGGCCCCACCGGCNTAGTGCGGGCGGCCAGGGGCCCCGCCACCGCCTCCGCCCACCGCCCCTTCCGCCCCCAGCGCTGCTCCGCCACCGGCGACGAGCCCTGAGACACTTCATAGGGATATGGCGGCAGGAAAGGCTAGGCCGGGCCGGGCCGGGCCAGGGGAGCAAGTGGAGACACAAACACAGATTCACTGAGTCAATTAGGCTGGAAATTACCTCTGAGGTCATCCAGTCCAATCTTTGACCCATCTACACCCTGACACCTAGGCCATGGCAGCAAGTGCCATGTCCGATCAGTTCTTGAACACCTCCAGTGATGGTCACTCCGCCATCTCCCTGGGGAACCTGTTCCAATGTTTAACAGTTGTTCCTGTGGAGGATTTCCTCATGATGTCCAACCTGAACCTCCCCTAGCTTGAGGCCGCTTCCTCTTCCGCTGCTGTCCACAAAAACTCAGGTTCACTACCTGGTGTGCAGCAAGCCAATCATTAGCCACTGTGGAAGACTGTCGTAGGTTGTTCAACTCCCATCTTATTACAACCTCTTTTCAGGTAATTGTAGAGAATGATGAAGTCCTCCTGAGCCTCCCATCTCCCCCAGCTGCTCCTCATAGGACCCTCGCTCAAATACTGCTCACTCTGGTGATCCCTGTGCTGGGAGGGTTTGGGGAGCTCAAAAACGCGCTGAGGCAGCCTCGGCACTGGCAGCAGCTGTTCAGCTGAGGGAGAGGACACAATGCCCCAGCAACAGGCAGCAGTGCGCCTGCTGGTCCTGGAAATATGCCAGCATGCCATAGTCTTATATTAGCTGCAAAATAACCCCCTCTAATCCCATAATCAGAAGGGACATCTCTAACATTATTGTTGTTTCACAAGCTTGCAAGCACAGCTTGCTTGCTTTCCAGCTTAAATTACACAGTGGCTGCAGCAGCTTCCTCTCTTCAGCCAACCAGATCTTCACAGTACCTGCAGTACTCTTCCACAGGGAAGGCTTGTGGATTTTATGTAGATGAAATTGCATGTTTCCAATATTCGAGGCATACAGAAAACTCACCTGAACGTCCCAGGCACACTGCTGCTCTGGGGCTATTTGCTTACTTCTTTCAAAGACTGAGTCACAAAATGTTTCAAAGACAAGGTTATATTTACACAACATTGATAGAAGACAAGAAGAAAAGACAAAAATCAATTGTCTGACATGCTGCTCAAGTATATGAAATTGCTCCAGCACTTTAGGCATTTACACATCCATGAATCCTCTAAGTCACATCAGCAGACAGCATTTCCATTGCTGTCCCAGCATTACTCTTTTGGAGACTTGGAGAGTGTCTCCTGAAAAGCTGCAACCTCTTCCACATATCTTCTAACAATTGTATCTTTTTTGGTCAATTACTGTGGTACTGCAATTTTGTGCTGCCATCAGTGAAAGCCTCACAATTTCAGAGGTGTTTAACTTTGGTCCGTAGTTGCAGAGCTGTAGTTGCATCGATAACTTCCAGCAGTATAGCAGGAGTATAGCCAGAAACTGGTAGTCAAGAGCTGACCACTCCCAGTAGCACTGACAAAGGTTTCTTCTTGAGTATTTTTCTATGCAGAGGAAGATGGAAGACATCCATTTTGGGGCTCCCTGCAATATTAGATTCATAGAAAAAAGGGAGCAGAGATGGGCCAGAATGTTTCTACTTAGGTGCAACCAAGGTGAAAAATCACAGCTCCACTATAAAGCTCCTCCAGATTTGTGGAGATAAACTCCCTTTGTCATTCCAGCAAGTTTCTGTGTGCAGATACAGAGGCATCTGATCTAGGCTCATGCACCAAACAGAAGCAACAGCGTTCTATGTATTTTCTGCTGTGTACCAGCTCATGCTTCCCACAAGGAAATCCTTGTGCTAGTATGAGGACAACATCCTATACAATCAAGCAATCATCCAATACAAGCAAGACAGTGGTTCTACTGATGGACAAATAAAACCCTTTGAGAATTTTAAACCCAAGGACAGTGTTGGAAAAAAATGGCAATAAACTGTCTGAAACAACTGCACTCTGGAAAAGAAAGGAATGAATCTCCATTTAAAGAATGAGCTTCAGGAATATCTTGTCCATAGCCATAGTGGGGGCAAACAGTTATTTCAAAGTCAGTCTTGCCAGTTTGTGACAACGTGGGAACTGCTCAGGATTCTTGACTTTCTCCTGGTCAGCGGCAGTGTGACACACCTGTGTGCAAACGCAATGTGTGGTGCTTGTGTGTGTTTGTGTGTGAACCCCTGACAAGCACATTAGGCCTTGATTTCCTTCCTAGGAAATGCTAAGTAAAATTAAGGCTTCTCTGACTTTTCTTGAAGGTGCTTATGAATTATTTGTCATATCTTCTTTAAAAGATTGCCTAAACTCAGGGATGATGATGACTGTGATTGACAACCCTGATCCTTAGCTGCTCAAAGGCGTATTGTTCACCCATGCAGAAACAAAAATTCTTTGCTGTGCAGTGGAAAACTTGAAATTAACTCCCTTCATAGCTGGAGACCACTGTAAATTCCACCTTTTTTTTTTTTTTTCTCCAGTACAAGATACTTTTTTTCATCTTCTCTATATGAAGCTGCAACTCTTAAAAAAATTAAAAACCTCCCTAGCTGCTTAGAAATTGTCTCCCAGTAAAAAATACTAAAATGTGATATTCTTGAGTATATTATTCATGATTACAATATATAGTTTCCTACATCAATTTTTTTGCTTTAATAAAGACAATTTTTCACTCTTCAGTGCCATATGTACTTCCTGAGGACTGCATACAGACACACTTGCAGATGCGTGTTCTCCTCAGACGCAAGTTTGAAAAAGCAGTTTCTGATGTTCCTAATGAATGTGACCAAGTCTCCTAATGGTGGGATTTTATAGGCTGGTGGCATTGAGTTGTTAATGGCTAAGAAGCTAATTCATTAACGAGATTGTAAAGATCAACAAAAACTTTAATTTGAAGCTACAGTCTGTACTGCTTGTTTTCAATTACTTTTTTTTTTTTTTTTTTTTTTTTTTTAAGATTTTATTCTGGAAATGTGTGCTTTTAGAACATCTCTGCAAAGGCAAATCTTGTCATTCAAATCCTAGTCCTGAAAAGTTGCAATTGATGGTACCACAGAACTTTATTTTTATCTTTTAAAAACTGAACCACATACCCTGTTAGGCTTCCAGGCTATTTTTAGGTGGTTTCTATAAAAAGAATTTTAGGAGATAGTAGATGAGGGTACTACCCCCTCCCTGACGCATAATGTTCTGCAAGTATATTCTTAGCAGCATGTTCTGACAGATTACAGCTTTCTAAAGGGAGATGGGAATTGCTTAAGGACAGCTCAGAAGCGTGACTACACACTTCTCCAGCATGTCTGGAGATGGGGTTATTAATAACTGCCAAGGCCCTTGCTTGCCTCAGCAGCTTGTAGACAGCAAAGGGGGGAGTTGCTCAGTCTGTATTGGCTCAACAGGAAGGCAGTTCTCTCCGTTACCTGCAGAGATACTATTGAGGCACTAATGCTGAGTTCCAGACCTCTGGGACTTCATGTCTCTGGAAACCTGGAAAGTTTTGTTTCTAGGTTGCTCTCTTACTGAAGATAAACCCTCAAACCTTCTCTTACTCCAACAGTCAGTTACAAACTTCTCCAGGAAATGCCCTGACTGATCAGATGGTTGAGTTATAGTCAGGCCGCTGATACTATTCAGTGATGAGGGCAGGACTATGTTGGTTGGCTCTGTTTTAGAAGAACAAATTTATAAATCAGAGATATCATCTGCACTGCTGTGGGCTTTGTGTGAGCAGTTGCACACACACACATAGCCCTTCTGAGAAATGGAAAATTGGAACCTGGCTGTTCTAGCTATTTTGCTGCAGTGGCATATTTAGGAAATTGTTACTTAGGAAAATCATTCAGGCTAGATCACTGGCAAAGTGAATATAATACACTTTTTTTTTTTTCATAGAAACGAATGTTTCAAAATATTCTAAGGAATAAGGATATGGCTTCCTTTATTTCCTTTTAAATGGCAAGGTACTATGTTGAAGTGCTCAGCTCTGTCTCTGTGGCCAGCCCTGCCTGGCTGACCACCCAGCAGCCCTGGCTGCGCCCCAACAGAACCTTTGTGTGGGTTCTTGGCTCTGCAGCACAATTACCTCTGCTGTCACGGCCGTGGTTAGAAAGAGGAGACTCTCTCAAGGCTTGGAGAAAAGGTTTTATTTGGGGATCATGGGGGAAGCCCCTGGCCCCAGGCTCAGAGCCTCCGAAGAGAGAGACCCCAAACCTGAGCTGCAGGGGTTTTTTTACCAGCACAATTCCAGGGGTGGGTACAAGTTCTAAACCAATAAAACAAAGCAAGGTGGCAAATGGCAACTGAGTTACCTAAACACGAACAAATCAAGCTAAATTGGGGTGGGGTGCTCTGGGTGTTCACCAACCACTGGCCGAACCTCTGGACCTTGAAAATGATTGATGGACAGAAGGGAAAAGATACATTGGAAAGGATGGGTAGAGAATCATCCTGGGAAGACAGTCTCTGGGCAGAAACCTGTGTTGTCTTGGAAACTCTTATCAACTTCTGATAAGAACAAATGCCAAGGCAGGGGCCCCATTACAGTGGCAACTAAAACTACAGTTTACAATGGAAGCTATTCTAAAACCTATTAAAAAAAAATCCAACAACACCACAGTACTACACAATCATACCTAGAAGTGGGCCTGAATTTGTGAATAGATAAATGTGTTTCATTGCAAAGCTTGTGTCTTAACAATGGGGATAGATGGGCCTCCACTCCTGAAATACTATGTCTTAATTTCTGTGAGGTTATCCTATAAATGTAGAAATCAAATTTCTAATGAGACGCTGTAGTTTAGTTATGGTCTTAATTCTCCAGTTTTCTCAAATCATGTTGTAGACAGACAGATTTCTATGTTTTAAGTCCATCTGTAAACACCCAGAGTAAACACTAAGGCTTATGTCAGAAGGCCCTCTTCATTTTTTAGCATATCTCACATCATCTCATCACCGGTCCATCCTGTTACTGGTAAGGAGGAAGTTGCAACTGTAAATATCAGATGACAAAACTAAAGTGCCTCAGCAGTCATAAGCAGCCTAAATATTTTGTGTTCCTGTTGATTACCATAGTTCAAGGAAACAATATTATGTCTCTATTCAAGCAAGCTCTTAATGAAAAAAATTTTTTAAAAAATTGCTACAATGAAGGCTCCTACGCATAGCATCCCATTTTGATGTTCTAAGCTGGTAAAGCATATAACTGGTGGGGTTTTTTTCTTCTCTCAGTACAGTTTCACCCAGTCCTGCCAGTTCAGATAATTCTTAAATTGTCCAGTGACACTTTAAATTACTCCTAAATGAAAAACACTGTACTTCTGTGCCTTAGTTTCTCCCTTTGTACACAGGCATCACAGCAACTCTTGTGAAATTACTCTGTGATTTACTGAACATTTTAAATATAAAATTTGGGTATTACTATGAATATTCATTCTGTATGTGTACATACATACATCTGGTTTTTGCTGTAGGACAGATTTTCTAAATATTTGGCAAAAATATAGAAGTGCTTTTATGCAAAAATAATGAATCTGGGGTTTGAACGAGAGTTGTAATCACAGTAAAACTTCTATAAGATTGCAAAGAGGGATAGGAGGAGGAAATAAGATTAGTCAGCCACAGGCTCAGCTGGCCTGGATGCACCCACTCAGTGAGTAATTTGATGACAGCAGAAGCTGTCACAGGAAGATGGTCAGCAGCTTTATTGAATTGTTCTGGGTGTATTAATTGCCTAATTGCAATTACTTCTTCACCTTTCCTGCCTATAGTAGCATTATAGAACACTTTGTTGGTGAATAAGGTGGTTGCCTAACTTTGTTCTTGGAACTGCTGTAACCCCAGCAGTGATGCAAAAATCACAGATTTGTGGGAGGAGGATTGTGCTCTCCATCCTGGCCTTTGCAGTGGTGCAGTGGGACAAGATCAGCTCAGCCAACAGGACAGGTCACTGCTGCAGGAGGGGCTGGTCCTACATCTGCACCAGCTCACTCTGTTTCCTGCTGCTTCTCTTGTGCCAGCTCTGATGCCTCAGTGAGCTGGTCAGAAGGGTAACTTAGCCAAAAAAAAGCCCCCAACAACAACCCCTATACCCCAGTAGACACATACCAATGGCAAGAGTGGATCAGGAATATAAAGGCAGGGGAAGGGACCTCAGTGCTTCCTGCAGCTTCTCCAAAAGGCTAAGTGGCATCCAAAGCTGAGTTAATTACTCATGAATACTACAGGGTGTAATTTCACTCCCACTTCTATTACCTTTTGTTGTCTGGGGCTTGCCAGACCCCACTGTAAGACAAACCAATTCACCAGTCCAGCAGAAGACCAGACTGAATGGCTGTTTTTCTGCCAAGTTAGTGTATTGCATCAGCTCAGCAGAATGAACAGAGCGGGAAAAGCCATGTATAAGGAAGGAAAGTAGAAGGAGTGAGATGGGAAAGGAAAGAAAGAAACCCTTTTTTTAGCAGGTTGACTCAGCTGTTTGTCTAACAACCTCATGTATGTGGTTTCACACTGTCCCTATTGCAGGGAACTATAGACAGTCCTTTTCTCACACCCTCAAGCATGGGTTCCTGTCCCTTTGTTTATGCCTCACCTGTACGGCTGTGTGGCTGCCTGTGGTTCACAGCAGCTCACTGCTCACCCAGGAACCATTTGTGCTTTTGATCAGCTCGTCTTAGGTGAGATCATGGTGTGAGCTGAGGGAACAGCAGCGTGTGGCAGAGGAGGAGGGCAGCAGCCCTCTTTAGCTGCAATGCAAATAAATGTGGTGTGCCCTTGACATGAAAACTACACACTCAATAACTACTGTGGAGGCAAGCTTTGGTAGAGTTGGGCTGTAGGAATAAATGCCCATTTGAATGGGGACTACAGGTGACAGTCTACAGTCAGTATTGTGGAGTAGCCAGTTTAGATGGCTTTTCCAGCATTATACAGATACTCAGGCATCTCTGCAGCAGTCCTTCTGGGAGCTAAAATGGCTTAGGGGAACAATCTAAATCTTTATAGGTATGACAACAGAAATCAATGGTTTTGTTCACTGCCATTTCCTGATCAAGTGGACTTCAAAAACCTTTTCATAAAAGAAGCCAGAAGGAGAGGTGTAATGAAAGCTCCCAGGATGTGACAGACCACTTGTGGTACAACAAATGCTGTCAAAATATAATAAGCCAGATTGACTTGCTGCAACTTCTTACTGAAGCAAGATTCCTGGTCTACGGCACTTGAAAGGGGCCACTGAATGCAACAGCGATTAACATATATTTGAGCCAACTGTGCTTCACTCTATTGTTGCGTCTCACAGACTTTCAAGAAACTGAGTGGCATCTTACTCCCATAGAGCCTACACCCACCTTTTGGCCCATGTTTTCTTCCATCTATGCCAGTTCTTTAATGGACAGTGCTCTGGGAGAAGTGTAGAAAAGAGAAAAAAATTTAAAAAAGGGGTGAAGGCAAAAACAAAGAAAGAGAAGTAATTCAGCATGCACTGTAATAAAGTACATAATTTTCTGATTACTTTTGTCTTGAGGGTATGCCCCAATGAAGATGCTTTGATATCTAATAAGTGTTGGAGTCATGGAGTCTTTCTCCTAGATTTGCCATTGCCAAGTACTTTGCTTTCTACCAGAATATACAGAATTTATGTCCTGTTTAAAACCAAGTCCTGTTTTAAACCAGAAGAAAACACTTGACAGGGAATCTTACATAAAATAGGGTTCTGCTCCTGGCTGTGCTGCTGAGTAACTTGGGGGAAACTAGTTCATCTTTCTGTGCTTTTATTTCCCATAAATAATGATGCACATTCTTAGATGTTACTATTACTATGCAGCCGTGGTAATGTCCTAGTATGCTTGTGCAATAATTATAGTCCTGTGTTTACAACATTCCTCTTTCTGCTGAAAAAGAAGGAGGTTCACAAACCAGGTGTTATTAAGACAAACACCACAGAATCACAGAATTGTTAGGGCTGGAAGATCCTATTTCCAACCTCCCTGCCAAGACAGGATCACCAGGAGCAGGTGACACTGGAACACGTCCAGGGGGGGTTTGAATGTCTCCAGAGAGGAAGACTCCACAGCCTCCCGGGCAGCATGTTCCAGTGCTCTGTCACCCTCAATGCCAAGAAGTTCTTCCTCACGTTGAGGTGGAACTTCTTGCATTTTAGTTTATGACCACTGCTCTTTGTCCTGTCACTGGGCACAACTGAAAAGAGTGGCATTATTTTCTTGACACCCACCTTTGAAATATTTTTATGTATTGATGAGATCCCTTCTCAGTCTTTTCTTCTCTAGACTAAACAGGCCCATCTCCCTCGGCCTCTCCTCGGTAGACAGATGTACCAGACCCCTCATCACCTTTGTGGCCCTTTGCTAGACTCTATCAGTAGCTCCTTGTCTTTCTCGTACTGATGTTCTAAGATATCTCTGAGACAGGTTTAGGGAGGCTTACAGAAGCTACAAGCCAAGGGACGGGCAGACGTTTCACGGGCCCGCTGACGACGGCTTCATTCGGTGCGTGCTAGGAGCGGGCGCCACACACCGATCCCTTTATCCTACATTTCCCGGCGTGACGAGCGCGGGGCGGCGCCACAGGAAGCGCGGCGCGGGTCTTTCCGGCCGTG
>WEIU01004710.1:287221-308651 GCA_013389925.1 Aegithalos caudatus
CGCCAGGCCCCGGCTTCGCGGCACGGCTCTCGGCGCGGTTGGGCCGGGGCAGGGCGGCGGTGGCGCCGTGCTCGGCTTCCTCCTGTATGGTGAGGGACAAGGCACAGTGAGCAGTCTGACATGGGCTGCAGCTCTGTATTCGTCGGGACATTCGCACCTGGGGTACACGCTGGGGCTGCTACATTTGCTCGGAGCTGTCGGCCTTTACCAACATGTCGTGCTGGCGGTTCGGTATCATGTTTCGGCCTTGATTTGCCAAGCATTGCAAGGGCTCTTAACTTTGGGGTGCTTGGAGCTCATCCTCCGAATTCAGTTCCAGCTTGAGACTTAAGTAATTTCGAGTCACTTAGGAGGTACAGGTAGCTGTATTGGAAGCGATTAAAACATAGCTTGGTCCTGGAAGTTCATGTGGTTGTTCCTGCTGCTCTGCTGTCTCCTACGCGATTTGTAATGGTATGGGTTGAGGCTCTCGAATAGGTAATCATTCCCTTTACAAAATACTAAGTAATTCCGGTAAGGTTTGTTAGCCCTCAGAGGAAATGACAGCATCCTCATAGCTCGTTACAGTGAATGGATGTTCATTTATAATACTGTGAAGCTCTCTCGGTTGGTAACCATTGTAAATAAAGGAATTTAGAAGGTGTTAAATAGTGAATGAAAAAAATACAGCTGTTTTGTTTAAGAAGTGAAGTTAGCATGTAGGTGATAGAGATGATGAGGTAAAATAAGGCAGGAGTAGCATTTGTCTTCTGTGAAACAGAACTAAACTAGGATTAGTGCTCCGAATTGTAAGCAGTAAAAATAAAAAAGACCAGTCCTACAGATTTTGACGCCTGTCCCGCTGCCTGAGTGCACAGCGTGCTAATCTGAATGTATTTCAGGTATGATAGGGAACAGTGATTCATAATACACTGGAACTGGTATTTATCACAGAGTTGCAGTAAGAGCTCAGTCATGAGGCTGTTGTCTGTGTTAAATTTTCATTGCTCTTGACAGTTCTCCAGAATACAACTGAGAAGCGCACCCATTTATGCTGGTGCATAAATTTTGTTCTTGGTCCTTTTGTTTTCTTTGTGCTTTTCTAGAAAAAAATGCTGGCACAATTTACACAACTCGCTTCAAAAATGTGTGCTGATGTGGGACTGTTTCTTTTCCTGCTGGAGAAGAAAGGTGAAGGACAAAAGGGAGACTCCAGATTTTCTATGAAGTATCCCCCTTATGGTGGGTTGGGTATTTCCATGCATGCCTTGTAAGTTGTCTTCAGCCAGTCTAGAGCTTTTAAATCTTGGCTTGGTTAGATGACCAGCTCTTCTGCTCCTGTGCTGTGCATGCCTTAGGTTGCCACATGTATGTACGATCTAGGACTTGAATCTGACTAGTTACTACAGCCTCAAAAATGTGCAAAGTCATATATTGAAATATCGCAGCTGCAGAGGGGCAGACTCAGAAATATTCCTGCTCAAGTCTTCAGGAGTCTTGAGTGGGTATTGTTTTGATCTTTGCTATCATGCTAATTTTGATTTTAGTGTTATATTTCCTATTGTGGATGTCTTAGAGGGAGGGAAGGGGGTGAACTCAATTGCTAGTGAGAATCTGACAGATCAGGAAAGGAAATGGAAGAGAGAGATAGGAAAGAGCTGAGTAACGGTAAAATAACTCCAGTAAAGAAAATTAAATCTTCACGTTATGCACAGTAATAAATTCTATGATAAATAAATGGTTTAGATTACTTTTAGGAAAAGACCTTTTCACTGCATGCACCCTTTGTGTTGTCATCCAGGAGAGACCATCCACCAGGCTACCTGGGGCTAGGAGAGTGTATTTGGTCTGTAATGAGGACCTGGGCCTGGCTGGCCGCTCCAAATGCAGTTGACATTCCCTGTCTTGAGCGACTGCTGGCAGATGGCCGGGCTCTCAGGTTGACTTGCAGCCCTGCACTCCTCAGCCTGCATCTTTGCAATGTGCAGGCTGTCATCCAGCCCAGGGGGAGAGCAGGAGCTTTCCTTGTCACTGCAGGAGCCCTGTTTGTTTCCAAAACTTTCTTCAAATTCAATGAAAATGTGACAGTATGGGTGTTGCAAAGAAGTTGTTGCAGAAGATACAGAATTCCCAATTTGCTGTCCTCAGATTACTTAGAAACAGACTTTTATAAAGTGTGTGTGGGAATGGTCTGTAAGTTCAAAAGATTACTTGCTTTATAATTATGACTGTTAACACATCACAAATGGTGAGTAGAAGACACTGATGTAGTATTGAACCTTTAAAGACAGAATTGGAAAACCTTGTATCTTGTGAATAGAGAAGAGGTATTTTTGTTTATTTCAGTAGTTCAGCACCAGGGTTCCTATGAGAATCGTCTTGACAAAAAAAATCTATTACTATAAGATAAAATTCAAATGTGTTATCAGCACATTTACAAAGATGTGTGGTTTTGATGCTGTAAACCTTTTTCCAAAAAGTTACTACTATTTCCAGTATTAAAACGTGAGTCTTTGCAACAGACAATAAATAAGCCCAGTTGTGACTTTTACTTTCAAGCATTTATTACATCAATTCTTTCCCATGTTGCAAAGTCACGTACCTCCAGTCGAGTAAGGAATTGAATTGCAGCTCAATTTTTTTCTTGGCGGACATTCAGTCCACCTCATTGCTGTGTCAAGTGCAGCCAGAGTATGTGAATGGGATGGACAATATTACCCCATATCATCTTTTAATTTTTTTTTCCTGCTGTTTTCATTGCTGCAGTGATCTCATCATTCATGATTTGATGCACAGGTCTCTTCAGTTGACTGTTGCTATTAGCATTTCTGTTACAATCACTGCAGCTGCTCCTATTATGAAGTAACTATCTGAAGCAGTAGCTGAGACTCCCTTCAGATTTTTTTTCATAATGAATTTATCAGTGTTAAATTACAGATTCTTTGGTTTCCTCCCCTGCACAATACTGTGGTGTTGTCTAAGATATTCATTCCTTGCTATTTACTGTGTGAAGCTATTTCCATTATCTTCAAGGAACTCCTGCTTGCTGTATTTTTTGAGACTCTGGGAACACTTGGACTGATCACTACAAAATGCTGCTTCAAAATGTAAAATTTGTGTGTGTGATGCTAGGCACTTGGAACATTCTATAGTAGAGGTAAGCATAATCAGCCTTATATGTTTGGGATTTTTTAAAATATAAATCAGGTATTTAACCTGCAACTGGAACTTTCTAGAAATTCTTTAAAAGTACTACTGGCAGCCAACTTGAAGTTTCTTTCTCTTTCTTGAAAGCTGTGGGTTTTTGAGGCATGGACTTCTGTCTTCACATTAAAATTCAAGTCCCTGCTACTTTTTGATTTCTCTGACATTTCTCACCACTTTTTTATTTCCTGCATAAAAAATTAAATTAAAAAAGACACGAGGTAAACCTAATACCTTTTTGTGGTGTTCTGTATTTCTTTGGATGGTGGTTAGGCACAGAAAACATTCCTTCTGAAGAATGTCATTCCTTGACATTTGTGAGACACTGTAGTGTCTTTTTGCTCCTTGTATGCCATTTCAATCTTGTGGATAACTTCAAATTTGGTAGAAGGGTGAACATTTTTGGAATTTTCAGAAGTGTTTTTGTACTGTTCTTAAAACTATCTTCTCCCTGCTCTTCTCTCCCCCTTTCCCCCCACCCCCCAAGTGTAGAAAGTGTGCTGTTTGCAAACCTCATGGAGTCTTCTTGCCAGGTGACCAATGTAGCCTGGGCAGCTGGCATAGGGAGGGGTACACAGGCAGGTATTGGATGCCTGAAGCTTGGCAGGACAGATGCTCTGTGCAGGTAGTAGAGGTAAGCTGAGGAGAAGGCTCAGGCCCAGAGGATAAGAAAACTTTCCCGTTAGGTCTAGTCAGGTTAAGTTTTAAAAAGAAAATGTGGAGTCTTAATAACAGATCTTTAAGAGGACACTGGTAACTTTTCCACAACCTTTTCCTTAAAGAAGCTTTCAGTAGACTGTGTAGATTAAAAACTGAGGAAAACCCAAGCAAATAACCCAGACAGAGGCAGTAATCCTGTTTGGGCCATCTTGTATAGTACTTGAGCAACTTTGAGGCACAAACCTATAGTAAACCAATGGATTTTTATTGCTTTGGATGCAGTTGTTTTATACTATATGTGTCTGTTACGTTTATATGGCTTTCAGAGTATTATCAAAATTTGTTTTTGTAATAGTACAAAACAAAATCATATTTTGTAGTTACTTGTGACTGGTGGATTAATAGTCAGAAGCAAGTTGCTGTAGATGATGTTGTGGGTTGACCCAGTCTATCCCTCCCCTCCTCAGCTGAGCAGGGGAGAGAAAGTACAGGGGAAGGATCCTGGGTCAGGAGAATCACAGGGAGGGATCACTCACCCATTACAGTCATGGGTAGAACGGACTTGACTCGGGGAAGTTAATATAATTTATTACCTATAAATCCTCATAGGTTAATGAGAAATTAAACCTAAGTCTTAAAACATCTTCTCCCCCACCTCACCCTTCTTCCTGGGCTTAACTTCATTCCTGATTTTCCTCTCTCCTACCCCTCAGTGGTGCAGGGGAAACGGAAGTGGGCGTGTGTTCAGTGCATCACACATTTTCGCTGTTGCTTCTTCCTCCTTAGGGGCAGGACTCTATACTCTTCCCTGTTCTATCATGTTCTATCTATCTTCCCTGTCCTCCATGAACTTCTCCAGCATGAGTCCTTCCCACAGGCTACAGTCTTCACAAACTCCTCCGCTGTGGGTCCTTTCCACAGGGTGCAGTTCTTCAGGAACAGGCTGCTTAAGTGTGGATCACAAGTTCACACCACACGGGTCACGCATTGTGCCAGCAAACCTGCTCCAGCATGGGCTTCTCTCTCCCCAGGACCTGCCAGGAGCTTGCTCCACTCTAGGCTTCCCATGGGGTCACAGTCTCCTATGGGCTCATCCATGTGCTCCAGCATAGGGTCATTGATGGGCTACGGGAGGACAGCCTGTGTCACCATGGGCAGGGGAATCTCTGCCCCCACAGCTGGAGAGCCTCCTCTCTCTACTTCTGCACTGACCTTCCTGTCTGCAGAGTTGTTATCACATAATCCCATTTCTTTTTTTGGCTGCTGCTGCTCAGGTTGTGTATTTTTTTCCCTATTCCTAAAGATATTACTTATATAATATATTTAGAGGTGCTACCACCATTGTTGATGGGCTCAGCCTTGACCAGGGGCAGGTCTGTCTTGGAGCTGGCTTCCAGTGGCTCTGTTGGACATGAGGGGAAGCTTCTTGCAGCTTCTCACAGAAGCACCTCAGTGGGTGCCCCCCCCCTCCACTACCAGAACCTTGCCGTGCCAACCCAGTATAGATAGGATTTGGAAAGAAGCTCAGTATGAATTCCTGTTTGCATTAAGCACACTTTGATAGTTGACTCTACGCTGTATATTAATGCAAGCCTCCAGAGCAAATGTGCTCCATTGTGTAACTGCAGGAATGGCTCTCAGTGAATTCAGTTATACCTTACTTCACAGTAGCTGGAGATGCACCATGTAAAGCTCTATCTGTGCTATCACATAGATAATCCTTTAGGAATTTGCATAGGATCTCAGATTCGCAGTTCCAAAATCCTGTAATCTGCTGTGGAAAATTAGAGAATGAGGTAATTCTTGGTGGAGAGTGCTGCTGATCTTAAAATGCACCTCTTTACGTTACTGGTTGGCTACAAGGTTTTCTTCCAAGAGTGGGTAGATTCCAGTTGGTTTTTTTTTTTTTTTTTTAATTATTTTTCTTCTGGGAAGGCACTGTTACTTGGAATACATTTGTCTTCATCTCATTGCAAGTGGTTTTGCAGTGGTCAAAATTGTGTGGTGATGGGATTTGGAGAGCCAGAAGTGTGTGAGAGGATTGTGAGCGATCCAGAGTTCATTCACAGTGCTTTCCTAGCAAAGCTGTAGCATGAATTTGCTGGACAGCTGTCCATATATTGAGTACTAGTTAATGTTTTCTAAATCTGCTGTACCACTGTTTTATTTTTTCTTTTTTACAGCTGATGCCTTTGAAATGTTGACACTTTGAACATGTTTTCTTGCCTTTTTTTTTTTTTGGGGAGGTGGTGTTAGATACTGTTGGGGTTGGTGGTGGGGTCTGGGAACCTGCAGGGTGGTAGAAGCATTAATGTACAAAAAACATTAGCCCAGTAATGAGTCCAGGAAGCAGGGGCATGTGGAATGGAGATTATACAGCAAGGAAGAGAATTCATATGGAGGCTGGGTTTTGTGGAACCAAAGTGTAGCCTCCTATTTGTGATGTTTGACTCTTGCTTTACATTTTAATGGACTTTGCTGCTAATTCTTTTTTTCTTTGTCCTAAAAGGTAATGTCATTTTCAAAAGATTTTCTTCAGTAAAGTTGCTTTACAGTGATAGAGTTTTAATGTAAACATTCTGAAATCTCTCTGACAATACAACATCTGCTTAGGTAACCAATTCATTTTCAGTAATGCTGGTTACAGCCAGTTCTATTTATAGTTGTAGCTAATGAATTGATAGATCCTGGAAGAATTTGTGCCAAAATGTGATGTAATGTTATATTAAGTTTTGAATTAAGTCTTTGTAGTTTTCTGAGGCAGCTTTACTCCTATATGTAGAAGACAGTTTTGACTGCTAAGTTTCACTTTTTCCTACTGCTTCCCCCTCAAAAATCAAAGCAGAAATGTTCATGCTTTTTTACCTTCTTCTGTTCAATTTATCACTCCTTGGTGAAGGAGATTAGTGTGATCTTCCCCCTTATCACAGTCAGACAGGAAAGAATTGTCATTTGGCAAGCAATTATAACTTGTCACCGTGCCAATATAGTGCTTTAACTAAAGCCTTAAGTTTCTATTTCATACCCCAGAATTAATCTGGACTATTGGATGTAGTTGGAAGGTAATGCCACTGGTAACTGGCAAGGTTTACCTGTGGTCAGAATGAAAGTATGAAAGAAATGTATTCTCTGTGTAGTTTGAATTGAAATGCTGAAGTTGGGTATTGTACTTTTGTTTTCTGCTGAGAGCTGCACGAGGTGAAGAGGTTACCCCCTAGTGAAGTTAGCTTAACCAGAAGTGTGTGAAGTGATCAGTCTGGCTCATTCTTGTGGCAGCTTCCCAGCACCTAAAGTAGGCCTGCAAAAGAGCTGAAGAAGGACTTTTTACAAGGGCCCTTAGGGGGAGAGAACAAGGGGAAGGGATTCAAACTGAAAGAGGGCAGGTTTAGATTGGATGTAAGGAAGAAATTCTTTACTGTGAGGATGGTGAGGCTCTGAAACAGGTTACCCAGTGAAGTTGTAGATGCCCATCCCTGACAGTGTTTAAGGCCGGGTTGGATAGGGCTCTGAACAAGTGGGAGATGTCCCTGCATCTCCTCCGTGGCAGAGGAGTTGGACTGGGTGATCTTTCCAGCCCAGGCTGTTCTATGATTCTGATTCAGGTTGTGCAGCCTTACTGTATGAAGAGATTCAGCTTGGACTGCACTGGCACGCAAACTTCTGTGCCACTGATGTGAGCTTAGACTGAGGAACTGATTTGGCTCAGAACTCTACAGTAAAGGTTATTTCTTAAGCCAAATCAGTTTGGTGATCTCATCTGTTGACTTTGCAAACACTTTGGCTGATGAGGGGCGTGAGTGGAAGGATGACTGTTCAAATTAGCACTGCTGCTACGTAGCTAGAGCTTCCCATTCAGGCAAACTTGCATTTTGTGAAGAAAGGAAATGGTGGAGGTAGTTACAGATGTGCGTGAAGTTAATCAAGAAGAACTGAGAACCATGCTGAAGTGGTGGGTAGAAAAGCAGTTTGACTTAATTGTAAACTCAACAGCCAATGAAGAATGAAACAACGGACTTCCACTCTCAGTGACTAAAAATTAATGTAACTTAGGTGTAATTAAAAAAAAAAATCTGATTTTTGCTATTGGTGGTGTATTTTCATCTGTTTTAGTAGTCTTCCTGCAGGATTTGGCAGCAAATGTCTGATCTCCCTTAGGAAGCAGTATTGAGATGACTGATGAGCAATCGCTTAAACTGAAAGATCTCTCTTTTTCCTCATCACATTTTCTCCCACATAAATTGTTATGTGTGGTACTCTGCAAGCAGTAAGTGTTATCATTTCAGCAGTAGCAGGAAATGGAGCTAGTGGTTTTAATTTTTAAGTCTGTCATCTCTTTCTCAAAAATTCTTACTTTTCAGTATCATCTCTGGAATCTGAAATTGTCTACTGTATTCCCTCTAAAAGTGGTTCTGGATACCACAGCTCAAGCACAGATTAAAAACTACTGTGTGATGTATGATTAGGTGGGCTGAACCTGGCCAGATGCTCATCCAGCCATACTCTCTCCCCACCTCAGCCAGGCAAGGGGAAAAAATAAGAAAGAAAAGCTTAAGGCAAACACAGAGAGATTATTTACTGATAATCATGACAAAACAGGCTCAGCTTGGGGCACATAAATTAATTAATTTGCTTCCAGGTAAGATAGAATTGGATGGTGAGAAACAAAAGACAAAATTAAAACTACACCTTAGCCACCCTTTTCCAATACTCAACTTCAGTCCTTCACTCCTTATTCCCCAACTAACTCCCTGTCCCTGGTGGATACAAGGGGGTGGGGATGGGGCTTTATGGTTAGTCCACAACAACCTGGCACTGCAGTTCCTTCCTGGGCACACTTTTCCTGTGCTCCAGAGTGGTGTGCTCCATGGGCTACAGTGTGGGTATATGCTCCACTGTGGTCCTTCAGAGCTACAGAGGATCTTTGCACCACTGCCTGGAGCTCATCCTTACTGTTCTCTGACCTTGGCGTTCACGGTGTTTTTCTCACAAAAAAATTTTTTTTTTTTCACCCCTTGCTGCTCTCTCTGTGGTGTTGTGTTCTGTCCTTTCTTAAATACATTTTCCCAGGTGTGCCACCAGCTCGGCTGATGAGTTCATCTGTGACCTGTGGCATGTTTTTGGAGCTGGCTGTGTCTGGTGAGGTACAGCTCCTTGCCTCTCATCACGGAGGTCACCCCTGGAGCCCCTCTGCTGCCAGCAATTTGACACATACACCCTGTACATGTGCTCAGTTGGTAATACAGTTAATTAGATCATACTAAATACAAAAAAAAAAAAAAAAAATTGGGGCCAGCTGGTGTGGATTTCTTTCAATTGTGGTACATTTTTCATTTTACAAGTAACTCTTCTTTTTGGCCATTTTGGGATTGTTCCTACAGTATTGCATTTCATCCTATTGTTCTTTTTATAAATGTCCAGGGTTACCAAAAAGTCTGTTTTGTAGCTGGCTGTTTGGAGACCTTTGCTTGTATCACCTGTGGAAGAAACTTGTCAGGGGTTGTGCAAATTTTTTTCATTTGTGCTCCTGGAAGATGCTTTTATCCACAGCCAGTGCCAGCTGTTCCATGGTTTCTTTTGGAAGTCACTGTCCTCTGCTGGATGGCAGCAGAGTTTTTATGTTGTCAAACAGTATTTTTCAGATTAAAGATCTAGTTATGAAGACCTAGCTTACTTTTTCTGAGAGAGTGAGAATGCTGGCAGGGTGTGCTTTCTCAGTAGATTTGCAGAATGGTGATTTCTGGCAAGGTGGCAGCAATAAACACTCATACTTGAGCTTTAATTCCTGTTGTTGATTAAGTCTACATACATCATCTGTCTTCCTTGATGTATTCAGAATAAAGCTAGGGGTTAGTTGAACCTACAAGTAAGGGTAGATACTGCCTACACTTTCTCACTGTCTGATGTAGATTATAGAGGACTTGTACCTTGCCTGGGCCTGACAAAGTTGTAGGAGTGTAACCTCTGTCTTAATAGGTGATACTGAAGGAAAATTGCTTGGCTACTGCTTAGTGAATTGAGCTAGTAAATGTGCCACTGAAAATATGAGGAAAGAATCATCCCCCTGAGACCTTGTATAAAAATGTGGTATTGTGCCATTTAAAATATTTAACAGCTTCAAGACCTGCAGTGTTTTCTCTTTATGTAAGAGGCCGTTACTAATGTTTTGTGTTTTGAAGTTTCAGAATAATTTTATCACAGATATGTCAGCCTCTGAATGATATGATCTCTCTTCTTAAGGTACTAGCCATAAGGATGCTTTTCTATAGTCTTAGTGCTATACAAGTTTCCTAGATAACTGTTTATAAGAGCAAGATATGCAGTCTTTGGTGTTTAAGACTTTTATAGATGGATGAAGATTTTAATTTAGTGGTTTACCATCTGTTACTGAAATTAGCTGAGTTGGTAGTTAAGCTTCTTCCTTTGGAATGAGGAGGAAGGCTCTGCATTTCCTTTTTAGGTTAGTTACAGAATAGTAATCTGTTACGCTGGTATCCTGCTGTGATTAACACTGCAGTCCCAACTATTTAAACCAGCCCTTTCACCAAAAGGAATCTTCTCCCATCCTTCTGAGAATATGTGTTTGCCCTCTGCTTTTTGTTGGCACAGCTGTTTGCATGGAACATGTGGTGCGCTGCATCAGGGACTCTTCATGACTTTTTGTCTCTTCTTTGTGTTTAGCTTTCTTTTCTTCCAGATTGGCTACTTGCTGTGCTAGACCATGAGGTCACGAGACAGCTATACAGGCAAAAGTGAAAATGCATAATAGGCTGACCTGGAAAGGCAGAACAATTTTTTTTCCTTTCTGCAGTGGCTGATCATTTAACACCTTACAATATTCAGACCCTGTAAGGTGGTGTGGCTTCTCTAAGCTACTTTTGTTCTAATGGGTTTTACAAAGTTCACTAGGTGATTTCACAGCTGGTATTAAAGGACAATGTGGACCAGAAGACCGTTCTGTAAAAACAGCGTGTTCCTTCAAGTGTAACTCACTGAGACCACAGTATTTAATTAGTGTATTAATAAGCAGCATGTTTTATTTATTAAAGTAATCTGCATAGCAGTAATATTGAATGTGAAATAATAAAACTGGGGTGTCAGGAAAATGAAATGCAGGTAGCTGAATTACTAAGCAAAGCACCTTTGTCTAGAGGTACAGAGCTTGCATTTCTTCTTTGAGCTAGTTTGTGCTGACTTTGTAAGCATACTTCTCTTAAATTCTAGTGGCCTTCACACAGTAGCTTTAAAGTTCACATATTTTATAGGTGCTTGATATTTATTTGTTCCTAACTGTTTTAGCCATGTCGCTTAGCAGGAAGTGTAAAATTTGTGGTGGTTAACTATTGCCATAGCACAGGGAACAGAAGTGCACTATTTTTTCCAAGCAAGGAATAGTTGTTCTTTCTAAAAAGTAACAAAGAAGCTTTTAAAATTGTCTAATTCCATGCCTGAATTTCTTCCTTCAGTACTGTAGTGGTCTCGGTCAGACAGAGAATCTTTACAGTTCAGCTGCAATTGCTCTGCTAGGTAGAAATAACGTTTGGGGTTTTTTGCAAGTACTTGCATAGGTGAGTCTTCTGATTGTAGCATTTGCCACTTCTGTATTTGGCACTATCTGTTTGTAGTTATTTGTTTGGTTCTGCCTTTGTTGACAGCAAGCAAGACTTCTGAAGTAGCTTGTTGTTTTTCAAAAGGGTAGCACACAGAAATCTTGTTTTAGTCGTTTTTAGTGAGGCCTTGACAGCTTGAGACTTTTGTAAACACTTCTGCAAGACTGAAAGTGATCAAAATAGTGTATTTCTAGTTGATTCCTCCTTTGTACGCTTGCTTATACCTCCATGTTCATTAGCAGTTGATTTTCCTGTATGTATGTATGGAAGCATCTTCTTGGCTGTTCAGCTAGTAAGCTCCTTAGAGAAGTGCTCTGTCTTATTCTGTGTGTGTGAACAAGGAGAATCCTGGTGGTTGTCTGCTTTTCAGTAACTTTTTTCCCACCTTTGACTGAAAGCCAAATAACCAAGCAAAAGCCCAAAGAATGAATGAAACCTACTCTCCTTGTGGGTCCCTCTGTCCTCATTGTGTGCCTTCTCATGGTCTTGGCCACCTCAAAAGCCCTCACCTCTGCCTCCTGCTGGTCTCTTCTAAAGATCACTGTGCTGTCTCTTCCCGAGGTTTCCTATCCTCATATGTTACTGTAAAAACAGGTTGAGAGTTTCTTCCCCCTCAGGTACAATTAGTTTTCAATTTAATGTCTTCATAGAAGAATAGCTATGCAGAATGTCAGCTACACCATATGTCCCATCAGTATCATCTGCCAGTCTGCTTCAGGCCACCTGTGTTAATAAGGAAAGCTTTGCTTTTGCTTGTCAAAAACACCTTCAACGCCTCTGTGTTTTCTAACCACTTAATTAAAAATAAAAAAGGGGAGGCATAAAATGGGGGAGGCATAACCAGTTGTGATTGACAGATTTGTTTTTTTTTTTTTCAAGTATAGACTGGCATGTATCTTCCTTTTGGGTTTATTAATTTATTTTAGTCAATGGAAATTGTTATATTACTTGGAATTGGCAAAAGTAGAGTAAATGCAGGAGTGAGAAGAAATCTCATTCTAAAAACATTGCAGAGTATGACAAATAGAAATAATTGCCTATGGCAGCATGGGAGACTTCATTAAAATCTGTAGACCTTTCAAAATATGTGCTGAAACTTCTGTGAAACTTGAGTATGCTAGAGGAGAGCTAATAAAAGCTACTACATAGTACTGTCCTGGAAAACATATACCACATACTTGGTTGGAGTTTGTATTCTTGTTGAAGACAAAATTAACTGTTCTATTATAAAAACATTTATTGTGGGCAGCAGAACTGCAAAACACAGATTTCTCTGAATTTCTTCTTTTTCCTTTTTTGCATGTTTATATATGGGTATTCCAGCTCTTTTTATCTCTACTGTCAGGGATTTTTTCTGGCCAAGGATGGTATATACTTTGTTGGAATAAACAGGCCAAACAGGAGTAGTGGTGTTGGATCTATTCATGACTTCCTCTCCAGTAGCATTGAGCTTGGTTTGCCTTATTCACTGACAGCTTACAATACATACAGAGCAGTTGGAATTGGACAAAGGGTTTAAAGACCGTTTTGGGGGGAGAAGGGGGAAGAAACAGAGTGCACAAAACTCACTTCCTCAGTTAAAAAAAAATGTAAGAAAGACTGCCTAAAAAGATGTGGGAAGTCAAGTATTGCATGTGTTCAATTGTCCTGATTAGTTAAAAAATGTGATCAAAGTTTAATTAAAATACATTAAACATTTATTTATTAATTTAAATATTTTTGAGAGACTCATTTTCATTGGGTAGCCATCCTCTGGGAATTAGAGAATAAGATCAATGTCTTGTTCAACATTTCCATATTTTATCTCATAATTCTCTTGTGGGTGATGTGGTTATTTTTTGGGTGGTAGGTGGGTTTTTTTGTGTTTGTTTTTTTTTAAAGTTAGTTTGTTGTTTTGGTTTTTTAAATTTGGTAACATACACTTAAAAGAATTAAAATCTATAAACAGGACAGCTTTCTGACCAGTCTGCATAGCATTTCCTGTATAATCACAATTTTTTCTCACAAATATGACTTATTTTTGCAAGTTTTATGGCAAATCAAATTTATTTTAGTATCAATATGTCTGCAACTGTCCATCTTAGCCTAAAATGTGGAAATCAAGTTCCTGTAATCACTTTAGAACTGGGCCTGGTTGTATGTTTAAGCATTTTATATACTTAATTAGACCTTACAGTGTAACTTTTTGATTAATTTCTCCCTTTCTGTTCCTTTTCCATGATGTTCCTCCAAATAGATTTAAGATACTATTGTTAACGTCTTCATAATTGCAGGACAAAACCTTATTTACTGTTTAGGAATTTAGGAGGTGTTGATGTATTGAAGTACAAACATTGCATGTTCTCTCAATAAATGACATCTTTGCTGTGTTTCTCTCAGTCTAGCAGGCTTGTCTGTGTTACACAGTTCTAAAAATATGTTTTTTGAAGCTTTTGCACAAAGGCAGTGATGTTTGTTCCCGGGATCATGGCCTTTCATTTTGAGTGTACTGGAGAAGTTTAGCCTGGTGCTTGCTCTCTGCTGCACCAGAACCTGGCAGGTGTGAAAGATGACTGTCACCCTCACAGGTACTCATTTCTGTTTGATCACAGCTTCAATTACCCCGATAGTGACAGGGCTCTGTGCACAGTGCAGGAAGCAAGGTGTGCTTGCTTAAAGGGATTTCCATCTGATGTTAATGCTCCCCAAGGGGCCTGTGTGGGCTCAGAGGAGGCTCAGTACTCGTGTGGCTGTACGCGCCTTTTCTTCGCGCTCCCTTTTTCTGACCTTTTTACAGCAAGATAACCACACACAGAATGTTGAGGCATGAAGGGCTTTCTGAGCGGGGTGACGTGCTCACAGTGGTAATTCCCATAGGAATTATGGGGTGCCTGCATTGAAAGAATTGTTTTTCTCAAGTATGGGCTCTCCCATTGTTTACTGGTAAAGGGTTTTTGGTGGCAGAACGTGCAGCTCACAGCCAGGCATTGCTTCCTCAGATACGCTGGCAGGTAGAAGTGCTGATGCTGCTGCCAGAGAACTGCTGATTCTGGGTTGTTTTAAGCCAGGATTGGTTGCCCAGTATAGTTACAGTCAGCATACTGGCATAACTAGGGAGGCAGTCTGCGGTCTGGGGTGACTGAGGGGGAGCTGGGGACTGCTGAGATCAGCCCAGCTATTAAAATGTGTTATCCTTAATACTGAAAAAAAAAGTTTTGTGGATGTCAGAACCAATGCCACAGTTGGCTTACAAGTGCATCTCTAGCAAAGCCCAGCTGTGAAGAAGTTTAAAAATTGGTCTTTTCCATAAGTTCCTTATTTTTAAGTTTTCAGTTGGCTCACATTAGTTCATATTTAGCATAAGACACTTTCTTCTGCCAGAACTGTCAAACAGGTTCTTCACAAGCAGAAACCCAAATTGTCCCATTTACCTGGAGCAACACTCATACTGACAGCTTGCTGAAAGAAACTGAGAATGGTTTATGCACTTACAGAGGTAATCTATAGTTCCTTACTGACTTTTCATACCACTGAATATAAACAATCAGAAATTGTTATAATTTCTTTTCTACACAATTAGCAGTTTACACAAGTAAATAGACAGCAGAATACAAACTAGTAAGTTATAAAATTATGTGTAAAATTTAAAATATACTCACAGAAGTGAATGTAGTAGACAGCTCTAAGAAGCTTGGATGGCCTTCCAGTGAGATGTGTAAGTGGCATCTAATGTCTATGCAGATAAGTACACAATATATAGTTGAAACAAGGAAGCACACCAGATACATTTAGTTTTAGGTTTGCATATGTACATAGTAATAAATTCTATATTATGATTTGTAGGACCTTGACAATTCAGAGATGAGTGATTGGATTTTGGAATTAATTACCGTGACTTTGCTTCTTTATGTTTTGTTTAGTTTTTGTAAAATGAGGCATTATTTAACTGTATCAAGACAGCCATATCACTTAAATGCTGTGTACACTTATTTCTGCAAGAGTAATGTAGTAGTTACGTTTGAAAAATTTTTTTAGCTAAGTAGAGGTCTGTTTTGTGCTTGTGTTAAAGAGAGACTTACTGTATTGGAGAGAGGCTGACTACAGCAGTGTGTACTGACAGGACAAGGAGAAATGGTTCCAAACCGAGAGTGAGTTTAGATACGATGTTCGGAAGAAATTCTTTACTGGTGAGGCAGTGGAACAGGTTGTGCAGAGAAATTGTGGATGCCCCAGCCCTGGAAGAGCTGTTCTAGATATATGGAATAAATATGCTATAAAACTGAAGTAATAAATTAATGTTACACCTACAAGTTGAAATCTTCTGTCAGTAGAAGCTGTATAATTTTTCTTTCTAAAAAGCAACACAGAAAGGTGGTGAAAAGATTAACTGTACAGAGTAAGAGCAAGCTTAGAAGGAAAGAGGAAATGGGACTAAAACTGTGTGAGAAAATGAGGCTTTAGCAAGATTTTTTTGTCCTTGCCTAGTGTCCTTTTGCCCATTTTGGCCTTGGGATCTTTTTTATAAGAACCAGAATGGTGCCCCTAAGACTTGTGAAGACAAGCAGCAGAAGAAAGGCAAGATGTACAGGACTTGGTCTGTCTGCTCAGTGCATTCGCAGGATGGGCAGCTCTTAGCTCTGGTCACAGCTTGGTGCCTGAGGTAGGACTGGCAGAAGAGTGGAGCAACAAAGAAACCAGGTCACTATAGGAGACTGGCCTTTCCTAATTTTGGTGTTTACAGAACATCTTGACTGTCTCCTACTGTATGTTAGGCTGACTTTAAACATGGTTATATGTAGGCTGAAGATGCTCACACCGAAGCTATTTATGCATATGTATGCCTAAATATATAAAACATCTTTAAAGTGCAGTTTTAGTGTTGCAGTAGAGTAGCACTTTAAATTCTTCAAAGTTGGATCTGATTCCAGTACAAATGTTCAGCTTAATAAACCGGTCCACTCTTGTCAAGAGTAAATCTTGAACACTTTCTGCAGGTGATTAATCCCTTTGGCTTTTAAATTCTGGGAGTTTCTATTTAAGGTAGAACGGGAAATGCTTTTGGTGTTTTCATTGTGGGTTTTTTTTATAGTGCTTTTAAATATATTGAGAAAAGCACAGCAGCTTGGTGATAGTTCAATCAAAAGTTAAGAAAATTAAGGACAGCTGAGTTATCTATTACTGTGTGTTACAGAAGCACACAACAGGTGAGGATCTGAGGAGAGATGGGTAGATGGGTACCAGTTTACCACAGCCTCATCTTCTTTCTGCAGATGTTCTTTGACTTTAAGATATTGAACATACTTTCTGTGAATATAGGCTAAATTAGTGCTTGTTGCTTTTAAAATGGTTTGTACATGTCCTGTTTAATTTAAATGGGTTTTGTTTCATTGTTTTCTTCTAGGAAACCCAGCGCTTGCTGGCAGAGCCAGTCCCTGGGATAAAAGCG
Organism: Aegithalos caudatus; assembly: GCA_013389925.1. NCBI lineage: Eukaryota > Metazoa > Chordata > Aves > Passeriformes > Aegithalidae > Aegithalos > Aegithalos caudatus. Next base: position 304,097 of record WEIU01004710.1, read on the forward strand.
GAGCCAGATGAAAGCAACGCACGCTATTTTCATGTGGTCATTGCAGGTCCACAGGATTCCCCCTTTGAGGGTGGGACATTTAAACTTGAACTATTCCTTCCAGAAGAATATCCAATGGCAGCTCCTAAAGTACGTTTCATGACCAAAATTTACCATCCTAATGTAGACAAGCTGGGAAGAATATGTTTAGATATTTTGAAAGGTAAGCGTTACTGTGTTTTCTTTCTTCTTATTGTATTAAGTACAGATATTTGTAAATTGACCCATAAAAGAGTTTTCATGTGTTTAAAGAATATCTTGCTGCTTCTTTAATCTGGAAAAACTTGCTATTTCTGTAGACTGTGGTGAATATGGTGTTTCATAGTGCTATAAATGTTTCTTCAGATAAATGGTCCCCAGCTTTGCAGATTCGTACAGTTCTGCTATCAATCCAGGCTTTGTTAAGTGCTCCCAATCCAGATGATCCACTAGCAAATGATGTAGCTGAGCAATGGAAGACCAATGAAGCCCAAGCCATAGAAACAGGTGATGTATCTTTTAACTTTCTTTTTTCTAGTTTTAGGAATAGCTTGTTACTCACTGGCTGGGGTATGTAAATCCTGACCTCTACCTTTTATGTCTGCAACTTGGAGAAACAAAAAATTTCTGCATACAGTCATAGTCCAGGTGCCCTGAATATGCCTGCAGTGGTCTATTTTTAAGTCTGTGAGGCTTGATAGAAGAAGCAGCTCTCTTGATCTGTTTTATCTTGAATTTTGATGGTCCTAATTTGTTAGTCTGTCTAATTTGGAGTTCTGGTAAAGTGAAGGAGCATTCTAATGCTTGTCCTCTACAGCTTAAGGGACAGATTAACAGGTTCCAGAAAGTACATCTCTCTGATATTGCTGCATCTGTTGCAGGCTGTAGTGGAATGGAAGAGTTACTGTGTTATGCCTCTTTACTTTTGGATCCACCATTGTCAGACTGTTTCTATAACATACAAAAGTTGACAGCTGCTGAAATTTAAAATTGCACTTAAAAGTCTTAGAACTGATACATTTTATGTGTTTGCAGCAGTGGTGTAAAAGAGATATTTAAGAATATGAATTTTAAATTACTTTAATCAAGCCTGAAAGCTACGTCTTTTCTTAAATGCATTTCTTTTTCTTTACAGCCAGAGCATGGACTAGGCTATATGCCATGAATAATATTTAAATGCGCTTTGAACATCAAGTGTGCATCACTTCTCCTGTTCTGCCAAGACCTCTTCCTTTTTTTGTTTGCATTTAATGGACACAGTCTTAGAAACATTACAGAATAAAAGCCCAGACATCTTCAGTCCTTTGGTGATTAAATGCACATTAGCAAATCTGTGTCTTGTCCTAATTCACTATTGTACCGCATGAGCAGAGGCTAGAAGTATCATCTGGATTGTTGTGAAATTGTTTGAAAGCAGCAGCACATCTCTGCTTTTAATAATTTTTCCCGTCATGGTTTAAGTATAAGCACTGTGAATGAAGGTAGGCAGGGTTAGCTGCGGGGCTTTTTGTTTTAATTTTGTGGGCTCCTCCTCCCTTTTTATGGTGATGCTAATTGCATTGGTAAAAGCAGCTAACCAGTTATACTTTAGAATATACCCTCTAGCCCAGTCTAACTTAGACGCTGTAGATGGACAAGCTTCATTGTTTGAACAAAAAATGGGAACATTAAACATCCATCACCTTCACTAATACTATAGTGATTCTGCTGTCAAATGTAGAAAAATCCCTCCAAGAAAAAGCTTGTGACCATTTTGTATGGCTTGTCTGGAAAATCTCCTGTAAATCTTATGTTTTAGTAAAATATTTTTTGTTATTCTACTTTGCCTTTGTATAGTTTATTTTGCTGTGTTTTCATTTCTCTGTGACAATCATATTTAAAAAAAATTCAGTCCAGAACTGACAATTTTTCTTCCCTAGTCTGATAGATTTAACAGTAAAGAGGGGAAATTCACAAGTTTTTGGTTTTTTTTTTTTTTTTTTTTTCTTCTTCTTTGTCCTGACTTTTTTATTAGTTTATGTTATACGAGTGACCTTACCTGGCCAGTTTAATATGAAATTGCATTTGGAGTGACTTTTAGAAACAAATCTCTGATGTAACAATTGTAACCTTAATTTTAGTAATGCGTCGATGTGTGTTTTCATGGAAATAACCAGAATGAAGTAGAAGGTTGAGAGCAAATGACAGCACTAATTATGCATCTCTGCATAGCAGCACGGTTTTCTAACTTCTTTAATTCCTGCCCTCCGTTAACTTGAAATTCCAGTGTGCAGATCCACTCTTAGAACCAGCTTGTGTATTGACTCATGTCTGCTTAGCCACTTACAGCTAGCAACTCATACCAGTGGTTTTCTCTACAAGCCTTATTAAGCTACTTGCTTGAGCAACCGGTCAGCTAAAATAGCAACAAAGCTTCTTTATTGGAGGGAAGGAAAGTGATGAAAAAAATTCCTTCTCATCCTTGTTTTTTTGTGTATGCATCTTGTCTAGGAGTCCTGTATCTTTTCTGGGAACCCATCTAATTGCTTCCCTTCATTTCTTGTATCTCTATTATCTTCCTTTCCCCAAGCCCTCTCCCTAACGAAACCAACCAGCCAAACAAAAAGCTTAACAGCTTTTGGCAAGGCCAGCCTGAAATGTATAAATGACAGCTCATGGTGGTTGCAGTAGGCAGTGTTTTGTCATGCAATTCAGGGGTGTGGTTATGTAGTTTATTGGTATTCTCCCTCTTTCACCTCTTCCTCTGGTGTCATCTGAAATTTCTATAGAATGTGGTGTATTTATTGTGCTCTTATGTAAGATGAAGAATATCTATTAAAACTATGTTTTCCAACAGACAGTGCTTTCAGTGGTTAGTAACTGGTATTGTCCCTCAAAGTTCTCTGCAACATGGTTGAAGAATGGTTCAAAATTCAACTTTTTCACCAAACTGAGTCATAAAAAATCTGTTTTAGAAGTAGTTTCTGTGTTGAATGTAAGCCAAAGTTGGGTCCAGGGCTTCTGACGTGTTCTTCAGAGTGGGTAAGCACCATTAACCCTCTTTTCTTAAAAATGTCTGTTTGGGGTAGGCTGGCCTATGTCCTAGATCTGCTACTGGCAGATAACTTTTGTAGCAGGCAGCTGAGAGTAAGTGAGCTGTGCCATAGACTCTGGATTCACTTCACCTACCTCTTAATGCTTTGTCTTACACTACATGTGCAGCTTTCCTCAGCTCTGTTTCTAGTCCAAGGGCTGGTGGCACCTCCAGAGGACAGGCAGTCCCACCTAAGCATCCCCTGTGAGAGTGGCTTTCCCTTCCTTCAGCAGAGAAACAAGACCTGAGCTGGCACTTAAACAGTTTTAACTTCATAGGCAGGATGAATCCAGACCCAGATAATGTATATTAAATAATACTTTACTTTTAAACCTGATTTAAGAGTCCTGTATAAAGTCAAGCTGGCAATTTCATTCCAGCTTGTGCTAAGGAATGTGTGACACTGAGGGTAAATTCTTTGAAGCCAGTAAGATACAGCCTTTTCCTCAGTTAAGCAGGTGTATATTCCCAGTTGTTACGTGAAGAGTTATTTCTCTTACACATACCATTGCAGCTGATTAGCAAATGCAGCTGTCTTCTAGGGAGTGTTAGTTTTATCTCCATTTTTAGTACATGTCTATTGGATCAATTTACAGTAACTTTAAAATAAATGGGTTTCCTCTACCATTACTGGTGCTATGTGTCAAATGTCCTGAGCAAGAGTGATGACATTGCATTTTATTTGTCAGTGTTTGGGTAGTACCTGTGTAGCTCCTGAGCCTGTGTTACCACATGGGCTCTATAACCACACATGCAAAATACTTTTGCAGTAGTTTCCTGTAGATCAAGAGGAAGACTTTTCGTTTTGCATAAATATTCAGTGGTGGTCTCTTCCCATGTAGCCATGCTCTGTCATAGGTATGAAATGTATGATTATTGGGAACTGATGGAACAGGTTTTTTTGTATCTTAGCTGACTTTAGTCTAAACCAAGTAAACATTGCTTCAATAGCTTTCAAGTACTTGTATTTCTAACACATTGAGACTATTGTGGAACATCTTAATGGACTAGTGACATCATAAATGGTGACATCTCTATTTATATACATTCCTTCTTGGGTTGGATTTTTTTTGGTTTTTTTTAGGGTTAAAGTAAAATGTCTGGTAGGTTTTGTCAATAACATGTCTTGACTGTAATGTAATATGACACTGAAATAAAAGGAAGAGTGATTATTCATTACTTAGGCACTGAGCTTCATTTAACTGGGCTGCCATCAGTGTGCAAGAGTTTCCTAATAGTTCCTAACATCTGGTAAAATAAGAAAGATAACCTTTAACTTCTCCCATAACTTTTCAATTGCTTGTGGCTTCCCCCCACATTGTATGGAGAGAGAAGAGCAACACTCTGTCCCCGGAGTCCTGAGAAGAGACTGCTCTGTTACACAGCTGAGAGGATGTGTTGAGTCCCTCCCCTGCTTCCCCCTCTTTTTTGTATGTTTGGTTTTGTTTGTTGGTGTGGGGTCTT
>WEIU01004714.1:302-16318 GCA_013389925.1 Aegithalos caudatus
AACAACAGTATGATCCCATAATATACTTTTGAAAGGAACTGCATCCAGCTCTGGAGTCCTGCACGCAATATTCATCCTGCATCTGGAGCGCTGCATCCAACTCTGGAGCCCCCAGTATGGGAAGGATATTGACTTGCTAGAGTCCAAAGGAGGCCACCAAGATTATTAGAGGGATGGCAACCTCTCCTATGAAGAAAGGCTGAGAGAATTTTGATCAGCCTGGAGAAGGCTTCTGGGTGACCTAGTTGTGGCCTTCCAGTACCTGAAGAGAGCCTACTAGAAATTTCAAGAAAAGTTTTTCACAAGAGTATGTAGTGACAGGATGTGGGGCAGAGGCTTCAAACTGAAAATGAATAGAATTAGATTAGATTAGATCAGATTAGATTAGATCCTTTACTTTGAGGCTGGTGAGGCAGTAAAACAGCTTGTCCAGAGCAGTTCTGGATGCCCCCCATCCCTGAAAGTGTTCAAGGACAGGTTGGATAGAGCTCTGAGCAATCTGGTCTACTGGAAAGTGTACCTGCCCATGACAGAGGGCTTGGAACTAGGTGATGTTGAATGTCTCTTCCAAACTCAGGCCCGTCTATGATTCTACAGACCTTCTTTTGTATTCTAAATTATTCTAGAACACATGTAAATAGAAAAACAAAATAATTATAAATCCATATTAAAGTAAAGCATTTTGACTATAACCCTTAGCTGCACAAAGTATTTTCAGAGTAGAAATTGTGTAAGCAGTAAAGTAGATTATAGCTAACTATTATTGGTAAAAGCACAATGAATATGCTCTCATAATGAATGCAAAGGGGGTAAATTTTATGAAACATAAAACATATAACAAATAAAAATAAAAGCACAGGAACTCAGATGTAGAAACTTCAATATCAACCAAATTTTGAGAATATTTATTTATTCCTTTGTTCCTTTTAATTGGCAAAAATTCTCCCATCTGAGAGCTTTATTAGTCTCCCTTTTCCAATTCATTTTAGTAGCAATTTATCTCTCTTCAACACATAGTTCAAACTTGGAGTACAAAGTAAACACTATGCCATGTTCAAATAATTATCAGCTAGCACTTTCTAGTAACCTCCTTCAATACCAAAAGCAAACTAAACTATCAAACAGCTTGGAGAATTGGAGATTCTCATTCTGAATCAGGATAAAACTTCAGAAATATTTGAATTGTTTTGTGGGATGAAAATCTGCCATATTTTAGCTCAGAGATACTAAACAACATTGTTATTTAGCATTTTCATGTTTTGAAGGGTCTGTTCAAGATCTACTGGTTCTAAATTTTGAAAATTAGATAACTTGGCAAAATCTGTCCTTTCCCTGTATAAATATTACATTTCAACAACCCCATGGGTTTAATTAAAATAGTCACCAGCTTTAAGCAGTACATTAAATATCACCAAGAATATATAAAACACTATTAATGATTTTTGGGTTTTTTTGTTTTTCTCATGGCAGATGCCAATGATTCCAGTAGCTGGGTAAGTGATGAGTCTGTGAGCTCCTACAACAGTCCAATAAAACTGCAGTCAAGTATACCAGCACATAGTCTAGCTGCATCATTGACATAATGGGGTCACCATTATTCATTTTAGAAATCATGAATGCAATGAACGGATTTTCAAAGAAGAGATTTTAAAAATACACTGCAAATGCATTTGTAATCTTGAGATTAGACATATATGCTTTGTGAGTTATCTGTAATCATCAATTATCTGCAGCACTCATTAAAAATGATGTAACTAATCTCTGGAAGAAGTCATAATAAGGGACTCACAGCTGATCTACAGAAGCATATTAAGCTTTTAAACTGTAGTGTTTGTAATCAAAAGTTCATATGCAGAATTATTTTCAAAGGTGGATAGCAGATCACTGGTCAAAAACATTTCTAACAACTAAAATAATTGACACCATCCAAATATTTTAAAGGACTTTTCTAAAGAAGCAAACAAATTACCTGCTGCCAGGCCACAGGAAATATACTGAGTAATAACTAAGCATGTGTATTGAAAGTACTAATTTGCAAGCCTGTTCTAGACCTCAAGCAGTATTTCTGAGTCTCAGTGCAAAACCTATTCAAATTTTCTCATAGGAGGAGCTCTACTTTGACCTCATAACATCTCTGCTTGGTTCACATCAGCCTCAAGATTTAAGCAGATCAAGTGTTTTATGGTATTTAGCACTGTAAAAAATATCAGGGCTCGCATTAATTTTTTCAGCTGCAGGAATTTTTTCAGCTTTCAGTGACCAGAACCTTCTGCTCCTACATGAAATGAAAAGTTTTTCAAGAGCTTAATCTCATCAATAGTGACCCATATAACAGCAAGGAATCTGCCAACCTACATCAGATAAGAGCAGTGGATCTTGAAAAATTAATCCGTTACTTAATGAGATTTTTTAAAAATAAATTCTGATTGCTATACACATTTCTGGTCAATGCAGTATTTTTAGAGATCATATTTTGTGGGGCTTTTTATTCCTTACATTGTGCTGCATATCAATCAGAATATTCCACACAGATTCCCCTGCTCAGTCAGACTCTCATTTCTGCACTCAGAAATAAAATCAATTCAGTTGTTTCATTGATTGTTGACCTTTTAATAAATATTTAGCATTTGATATATATGCATATTGCTAAGAGTGTGGATGGATAGTACAATCATTGATCTTTTATTGATATTTAGGCTTCTTCAAGGATTACTTGCAAGCAGCAGCAATTTGCCAAACATGATCCAAGATGCATCATAGCCATTGCACTAATAGGAAAGTTGTAAGCCAAAGGGAAGGATGAATGAAGGAACCCAAATCACATACACAGTGCAGGCAGGCACAAAGTGATTTGCCCAACTGGAGCCAGGAGAGACAGGAAACATTTTAGTTTCACCTGATCTGTCCTGAAATACTAAATCCTACTTCTCATACTTTTAATAAGCACAGTGCCATATAATAAGAAGAACAAACTAAAAATTGACTGTAGACCTAATGTGACACAAACTTTTGTGAGTACCACAGAATATGGCCAGGAAATGTTTTGCTGTAGCCTAGGGGAATGAACAGCTAATATTGGCCCTGGATTAGTATGTTTGCTGAGACTTATAAAATACACCTTCAACAGTAATTGAAGTGGGCAAGCTCATTATAAAGAGTTTGATTAGAGAGACTGTAGCAGGGAATGTATGCAGAGGAGAAATCCTAGGCCACTAAAATGTTTCATTACAAAACAATAAGAAAATTGAACTTCTCCATTTCATTTATTATAGCCACCCTAAAAACAAAACCCCAAATCTTTCACAGTGAGTGATGATGTAACCATCATCATACTTCAGCAACACATAATTAAGTTTGAGATCAAGTGTAATTATTGTTGATATAAAATGCATTTAACTTCAATTGTTCAATCATTTTTTCTAGCACAAATAGATGACACCAGAATGCATCATTCCTGACAGTTTAAATCTTTCCAAATATAAAACCATCATATAAAACGGGGATGATTCCACCATTATCAATCAACATTTGATGAAGAAATTTGATTACACAGATGGTCACTGAAGGCCAAAAAGTAACTTATTTGTGCTGTACTCTGCCTGAATAGTGGCAAGCTTTGGAGAGCCATATGAAGCATACAACAACACTGTCATTGGAGGCTTTCTTAAACCATACCTTTTGAAATTATGGAATAGAAAAGTGTCCAGGCTGGTATTGATTCAGTACAGATTACCTTCCACGTAACAGTGTGAGAACTACTCAAGCTATTGCAGTTACTATAAATAGAAAAATAATGACTGAATAAAGTTTCCAAGTGAAACAGTTACTAGAGACAACAGCTATGCTGGTATTTATTCTGGCTTGCTGTTGTTCAAATTGAAGATACAGGTTCCTTAAATTAGATCGCTACTTGTACCTAAAATACAGGTTCAAACAATAAAGTCTGTAATTCATTGTAAGCCATGGTGCCAATAAATCCTACTATCAATTGCACAGGGCACAACTGCTGTCACCTCCTAACAGACACAGCTCAGCATCTATTGCTTCCTCCCACACCTGCAGGCACCCAGGAAAGCTGGACATCCTGGGTAATCCCTCAATAAGGAATAAAGCTGTCCCTTCCACTGCTGACTCCATATTCCTGAATAGGAAGGCTATAGCTTTTTTTGCAGGGGAGAAACTGGAAATACAGTTCCATGCACTCCCATTTACTTTATTGAACCATGCTGAATTCCTCAAATCAAGTTTTTCACGTTCTACTATTCCTGTCCAACATGTAAAATAGTCAACTTCAATCAAATGGTAATACAGTTTACAGTGAGAACTGACTACTAGACATTTTTTAATTAATTGCATGAAACAACTTTGAAGTTACCAGCAGTTCCACATAATTTATTTACATACCTCTTCCTTTTTCATAATTATCAGCACCAATATTGCCATTTGCATTACGAACAGCAGGATTTGAAAACTCATATACTGAAAAAATGCGCAAAGCCAAGCTACACATAAACATTATTTTGAACAAGTGAGAAATACAATAAAAAATTCCAGAACCACATGTACAAGCCTTCATGACTAATATTTAGAGTGATTTCAACAAAAATAAGATTTTTTTTTCCTGGAAACCTATGGAAAGTGACTTCATAGTCTAAGAAACAGACTTCAAACAAAGTCCAACTCATTGTGTTGGTCTTAAATACACAGCCATAACTTTCTTCGAAGTGAAGAAAACCTGTTTTTAAGCAGCTGTGCTTCTCTGAAGAAAGTTCTTATTTCTTTATTTCCTGTTTGAAAGACAATGGTACCTAAATCCCATTACTATTTAAGAACTCCTTTGAGTGATACGGCACAAAATAAAAAGATAATTGATTTTGCTTATTTCCAGTGAAAACAAATTTTCACCCACAGTATCTAGATACTGTGATAGTAGCTGACTCCATGGAAGTTGGAAATGAGACACATGCTTTCTTTCACCACCTAACAAATTGTGAGGCACACACTACATGCCCAGGCAGTAGCAGGGAGGAACAAGGAAGAAGTTTCCTGGTTATAGCAATTGGGCTTCACTCTTTTCTGTGCAAATTTATATTCGTAGTGCTTAACAAATGAGTCAATAGCACAGTTCTCTGCTTCAGCTTTCACACAGCCTAAACCAGATTGCTCAAAAAGGGGGGCAATAAACAAGAGATGGAGGAAAAAAGGTATCAAAATGATAATAAGAATGTTTAGTAACAATGCAGTTTTTCAGAAATAAAAGTGTTATTCCCTTAAAAGTAGGAATTTCATATAAACACAGAGTCTTCAGTTTAGCCTACATAGGTGACAGCTTTTTAATCATATTTTGTTATTTCAGTATTATAACCATACTGTACCTATCTGTGCCTTCAAGTTGCAATATTCTGGACCAGACTTTTCTTTATTTCTTCAACACATACAAAATATTTAAAAACAACTATGCTAATAAATACAGTGGTTAAAATCTTTTCTGCATAAAACTGCAAGTATTTTGCAAATGAAAACTTTCATGCAATGATATAGAAAGATCTTCAGTTGTATTGAGATTTCATTTGAGCCAGGACTTTATTTAAATATGGCTTTCTATCAACAAATTTGTATGTGGAAATCACACCAAGACAGGATCACATTTTTCATGCACACAAAATTCTCTTTGATTTTACAAGAAAATTAGAGGCTAATTTCCACTTACTATAAAAAGCAGACATTTGATCTCCACAACACTCCAAAGACTCCCATGGCTGATGTAAAAGTAATAACAGATCCAATGCGAAGTATTATACAAGCAAGATATGTCAGTGGCTAGTTCTCAACTGAAGAAACTCTAACAGGGCATTTGTACTGTTAGCTATTTTTATGAGACTTGCATTTACACAACTTATTCCAGAAAAACTATTATATCTTTGCAATGCCATTACTGAAAGGCTGGAAATAACAGAATGATAAAAAGGCATTATTATTACTTATATTCACAGAAAGAAAAATATATATTTTCATAAATTTAGATAATGGTGATAACATGAGATATAAACAGAGAATTCTCAATTGAACAATGGGAAGCACTCACAATGAAATCAGTGAACAATTACAGTCTAAATTTACAGATTTTTTTTTCTGTTTGCCAAGAATTATTAACACGTGCAGATCCTACAGGGAGATAGATATACAGCACTCAACAAATTAAAGATTCGGTGCTGTCGTCCCCCTTTGCAACTGGCCACTTTCTCCTTTGCATTATTCTTCTATAAGCTGTACACAAAGAGAAGTAAATAAATCAAGTGCATAAATTAAAGCAATATCTAAATTGTAGATATAGTAATATGTTTTCTATTATTTTGATAATCATACTACGTAATGATGGAAAACATACTCAAGAGGAAAAAACCTTACAACCATGCAGTTCAGTCCAATACTGCCACCTTGTGAAAAAGAAAATCTACTTCTGCTATTGATTACATAGATCACAGAAACATAAAATGGTTTGGGTTGGAAGGGACATCAGAGACCCTCTACTTTCAACACCCCTGCCAGGGGCAGGATCACCTGTCACTAGACCAGATTGCTCAAAGCCACATCCAGCCTGGATTTGAACACTTCCACGGATGAGGCATTTTTGTTCTGCAATCATTTAAAACAAAACAAAAATTCTATTTATACTCAGGAAAAAAACAAAAACAAAACCAACCAAACAAACAAAAACCAACCAAACAAAAAAACCCCCAAAACAAAACAAACACTGAAGAAATTGTTTCTGTCAAATATAAAAGCCACAATCCAAATGTCAAAAGCATGAGACTCAGAGCCTGATGGGGCGAGGCAAGAAGGAAAGGATTTTTTTAAAAATTAAAAACATCTAAAAAAAGAAATATTCAAAGCTTCTAAATAAGAAAACAGACTTCTTTCCAAGAATATTTCACTGAAGATATTTAAATAATACTTCTGTATTTGGTTTCTTATCTCTTATTTTCATTCTTTCCAGTTTTGAAACACAGCTAAAGGTATAATCATATACCTTCATTATGAAACAAATATATCTACTCATAAATTACAGTGGAATTTCCTTTCTCTAGGTAATTTTTAATAAATTTTAGCAGTCACCTGATACATTGAACACAATACAGCAGCAGTAGAAGTATCAAGACAGTGTATAATGTACATTGCCTTTGTTACACTGTACACAAGTATTTGTGTTTTGCTTTGGTTTTGGTCTTTTTTATTTTAAACTGCTAAAGTAATTTGGAAGCAGTATGTATTTTGGGAGATTTATATGGCAAGATTTACATAGCCTGGCATACACTTGTTCTTCTATTCTTCAGAGCACTTATTAAATAGTAAGGATACCAGCTGAAATGAAGAGATGACAAATGTGAAACTTCTGCAGTCAAATATTTTCTTGCATTAACAACTTATTTTACACAGAAAACACATTACATACGTATCAAATTTGATTTTTTAGAAGTAAATATTCAGCAAACACAAGCTTAGCCTGCTCTGTCAAGTTCCTCACCACCTTGATTATAAAACCTCTTCTGCTGGATTACAGCATGAAGAAAGCTACAGTAAGCCTCTCAAACTAGCTCTGCAGTGGAGTGGGTCAATAACGGGGTCAATAATGCAGCTCGTAGAATTATAGACTGTATGAGACAACAGGTTTTTCAATTTCCATGGAGAAGTTTCACTACTTTTAAGAGTAATTGAATTTTTCTTGGTTTTTAAAAATAGAATGTATCAAAAAAATGGTGTGCTGAATTTTTAAGAAAAAACACAACCCTTGAACTCAGCCTGAAAACTGGAATCTGCAATAGTTCTCTTGTATTACCTGTGCAGTTTCAAAGATTTATTCTGAGAAATTTTAATAATATTTCAGTTAATCTTAAAATATTAACCAAAAATCTAAAAATATTCTCTTATAAATTCTTATCCTTATGAATCCTTATAAATTACCTTACATTTTATATTGCATTGCTTCTACACAAGAAAATCTTTACCAGCATTTCCATATTTCCATCCTAACTTAAGGAGAACAGTCAAGGATATATTTCTTCCAACAAAACCATATGCTTAGAACACGTAAGTTTTCTTATGTTGGTCAACCCTGAATTTCTGGACACAAGCAACAGGTTTCATGAACATTCACCTTGTTTTGATGCACTTCCTGTCATTCCACGCCATGCAATTGTTTTCCCTTAATTTCCAAATTTGTGAAATGAAGAATTTCCATTACAGCACAGCTCCAAGATTGCTCACTATACAATTTTTGAATCATTGCCACCTGTGGTGACGGGGATCTCAGCAGCAACAACAAGCTACACTTAGGGTTTGTGTGAGGCTTCAGAGACCAGCAGAACCTACAGCTTCAGGGTCACTGGCAATCCAAAATGCATTTGAAGGGCATCAGGTCAGGGTGCCACAGCTGATAAATCTACACCTTTCAGTCTGTGTAACCTATGGCAATGAGAACCTCTACACAGGCCCAAGATGTCATTAGGATCAGGGTTAAGGTTAGTGCTGAGTGAGTCAAAGAGCCTACAGTTCCAGTAACACTAGTGCAGGAAACGGCATGCCAAGGTGATCCCAGCACAGCCCCAACATTGCTGCTCCTCCTTCTTTCTAAAATCGAGCGTGGATTGGGACTTTAGGGTTAGTCTGACTGTTAGGGCAATGTTTAGGGTTAGGGTTGTGTGAGTAAAAGAGCCTACAGCTCCAGGAACAATATGGCTGTAACATGAATGGCAAGGTGGTGCTAGTAGGGCCTCAATATTGCTGCTCCTACTTCCTTCTAAACTCAACTACCCATATGGATGGGGATGTTATTGTGAGGGTTAGTGTTAGGGTCAAGTTTAGGGTTATGTTTAGGGTTAGGGTTGTGTGAGTAAAAGAGCCTACAGCTCCAGGAACAATATGGCTGTAACATGAATGGCAAGGTGGTGCTAGTAGGGCCTCAATATTGCTGCTCCTACTTCCTTCTAAACTCAACTACCCATATGGATGGGGATGTTATTGTGAGGGTTAGTGTTAGGGTCAAGTTTAGGGTTATGTTTAGGGTTAGGGCTAGGGTAAGGGTTAGTGTTAAGTTTAGCCTTAGGGTTGAGTGAGTAGTGATTTGAAAATTCTTCATTTTATGAAATTAAATCTTTCTATGATTTCTATGATATATTTCTTTCATTGGCAATTTTTTCGCTAAGCACAGGGTATGGACTTTACTCAGTGCGTGCACAGCATAACTCCACTATAAAAGAAGCATTAAGTGCACATTCAGTCAGTGAATAGAGTTGATCACAGGGAGTTCACCAGTGATATGATTTATATAAAAGAGTGGATTTCAAATGGGTAAGTTTCCATTTTTTAAATATTTAAATATCCTGATTATCCATAACACTGGTGAGAAAACTGAAAGCAGTTGCTCTTGAAGCAAATAATTTTTGCTTAACACTCTTAAAACTTTCAGAAAGATTGTTAGATTATTCTAAGGACAGAGATGAGGAAACCCCTGCCATTTTAGGCAGATTTTTCCCATTGCTCCCAAAATACAAATTTTCTATGTAAACCCTAAATTTATCTTTTAGCTCTTCATTTTTGTTATATCTGTTTTTGCATCTTGGTATTCCTCATCAGACTCAGAATTAGATGTGCTCCACATAAACACACAAAAATGTTATTAAATGTACCTTGCCTGATCTATATAATTTTTCCTAGACCGAATTCTATTTAGTCTCTAATTCTCCAACTGGACATTTTCTCCAGCTTTTAATAACCAGCAAGGAATTTTTACACAGACAGTGATAAGACCAGGTTTTGAACTAGAAGAGGGGAGATTTATATTAGATGCTACAAGGAAATCCTTTACACCACAAAGGCTGGTGAAGCTTAAAAACAGGTTGCCCAGAGAAGCTGTGGATGCCCTATCCCTGTATTCAAGGCCAGGCTGGATGGGGCACTAAGCAACCTGGTCTAGTGGAAGTTGTTCCTGCCCATGGCAGGTCATTGGGAAGAAATGATGTTGAAGGTTCCTTCCAACCCAAACCATTCTGGGAGTCTATGAATTTGTATTCGTGTTTACCTTTCTCTGACAATTTTTTTTAAAACTCCTCTTATTTGCTCTGTACCTGAAGCACGGGCAGGGCCATGCTGAGCCTCCAGGCCCCTGCACCTGCCAGAGTCCCCTGCCCCAGCACAGCCCCCACGCCAGCCAGCCCCTCTGAGCCATGACAGAGACCCAGCAGGGGAAGACAGAAGGGACGTCTGGTGTGCTTTCATTTTTCATTGCTCTGGAGCTCTCTGGCCAAACAAAAATGGAAGCAAACCCACAGTGAGTGTTTTAATCCGCATTTACTGTGGTTTGGGTATGCTTTTATTTATGTTTTTTTTCCGGTTAATTGCTTCTTGAAATTTATTGTGAACTCTAAATTCCAGTCTACGATAAAAAAATAAAAAAAAACCCAAAACAACCGCAAACACAAACCAAAACCAAATAAAGAATCCAAAACCAAAATACAAATACCCTGGAAGGTGGCAACACCCCCAGAAACCCAAAAAAAAAAAAAAAAAAAAAAAAAAAAAAAAAAAAACAAAAAAAAAAAAAAAAAAAAAACACAAAACCAAAAACAATAAAGCAACCCCTAATATTAAAAACAAACAAGCAAACAAACCCACGAAAGCAGGTGCTGCGAGCAGCCCCGTCTCAAGCTGGGAGGGCACCACCTAACGCCCCAAGAACGCGAACCAGCACTTCCTGGGGAAGTTTGGCCTCTCTCGCTGCCCGTTTGAGTCGCTGTTCCCGTTGCCGTGGTGACGCTGCCGCTGTAGCAGCGCGGTGCCTCTCGTCCTCCCGCAGGAGCTCCTCACCGTCCGCTGTTGGCGGAGGCGGAATTTCAGGGCGGAGGAGCTGCCGGTCTCCAGAGGCGGCCAGAAAGGCGGAGGCGCCGTGAGGAGCCTGACTGAACTGACAGGTGAGTTGGGTACGTGAAGTAGTCGGGGGGACCGGAGGAGTGCGGGTACTCGGAGCGCCGGACTACAGCATCCAGAATGCAAAGGGGCGGCGGCGTGTGCCCGGCAGGAAGCGTCGGTGGGCGGTGCTGCCTCCGGGGCGATGCCTTTCGGGAAGTGTAGTTTCCTCTCAGGCGGGATCTACTTCTCGCCTTCCCGGCAGAAATGCGCTCCCTGTGCCCGTCTCCCTCTGTCGGAGCCGGCGAGGAACTGCTCGCTGCCTCGCATTTCCCTAATTGCGGGGGGGCGGCGGGTTGCGAAGGAGGGGGAGGATGGCGGCCTTGACAAAGATACCCGGTTTCTCCCTGACTGCATCCGTCCACAAGTTTTTTACTTCTCTCTTACATAATTTCTCACTTCTTTCTCTTTATCAGTAAAAATTCATCGAGTGCTTTCTATATTCTTAGTCTTATTTTGTAATAGTTAATATTTATTTATTGTTCAAAGGTGGTTTGGTTTTTGGGGTTTTTTTTCCCCCTTTGAGCTGTTAGGGCTGGAAAAAAATCCTTACGAGGGAGTAGAGGGGAGGTGGTAGTTTTAAAGATTGAAATTTAAAAAACATTTGCAAAATTATAAGGGGTATACTGAGGGGGATTCTCTTACCACAAGCTAATGTTTTTCTTATTTTTTGCTTGGTGGTATGGAATGAGATTTTCATGTTTTAAGCCAACTGTTCAATAGATACATCTGAATGAACTTAGGCTAAATGAGGACTCCATTCTGGTTCATGCTGTGTTGAAAGATATTATTTTATTTTGTTGAGCTTTCACAACAGATTAGACGCTGTGGGAAGTAGAATGTCGGAAGGACGAATTGAAAAAGAAATAGAAATTGAATTAGGCAGAATCAGTGTTTCTTCATTTGGAACAGACGATCCTGACACAGATGTATCAGAGGAACCCTTGAGTGACAGTGAGACTGTAAGTATTCAGTGAGCTAAAGCTGCTTCTGTAGTGTGCAGTACAAAAGTAGTGTTGGCATTGGAAATCCTGTTTGATGAGTGAACATTTTCCTGTCACACCTATCCCAAGGAATTCTTCTGAAAAGTAGTCTTGGTCGTATTGCTTCATGAAAAGTGTAAGCTCCAGAGGTGACAGTAAGACAATAAGAGAGATGAATATCAGCATTCTTCCTGAGATCAGACCTGGAGATTTTATTTTAGAATCCTCTGAAGCTGGAAGATTTCCATGAGGTGGATTAAATCTGGATGAATAAACCGATGATTCTTCACTGAAATCTTTATTTCAGTCTTACAAGGGACTGGTTTAGGAGATTCCTTATAAGATTTCCAGATACTAATTTCATATAAATATGTTCTTCAAGTACTTTCTTGGATGACTTCTTATTTTGGGAAGTGGCTTTCCTCTGAAATAAAATCAGTTATTTGGGTCCTTTTCTGCCATTTTAATCTTTCAGATTTGTAGCAAAGAAATTATTTTGTAGGATATTAGGCTACATAATATTGATCATAAATCATGTGTCATTTAACATAGAGAAAGCATCAGTGATAAGTGTGCATGCACTCACTGTCAGCAATGTCTACCACAATTAGCATATCTGAGAGAAGGCAGACCATTTTCCCAAAGTCTTGACATTAAAGACAGTTTCTATTTTTGAATAGACAGTTTATATGTAATAAAGAAAACTAAAGCATTGGTTCTACATGCACACTTCAAACATTAGTAAATGTAAAATTGATTTATTTTGTAAGGAATCTAAACATTTTAAAGAAAAAGATTAGGTGGTTAACAGGTATTAGTTTTTATCTTATCCTTTTTCTTTAATTTCTTGGCCCAACAGTTATGAACACAGTAACTTATTGAAATGTGTTTCTGAAGATAGTGCAAGATACAATACTAAAATTTGTTTAGGATGTTATTTAAATTAGAATTATTAATTGTTCAGTGGGTGGTAAGACAATGAGAAGAGTGTACGAATTTGGACAAATTTTGGTGGAAATCGCTGCTAAATCTCCATCAATTCTTTATAGGTGAAGCCAAAACAAGTCTTCATTCTCTTATGTCAAATATTTACCTATTTTCAAGCCTGTGAGATGAAAATGAAGAATATATGTCAAAGGTTGTGTTTTTCTAGATTTCAGGTGACTTACCAGAATCAGTTCTCTCTTATTTAAACTTTATCAAGAGCAGCAATCAAGATGCTGAAAAGCTTATACTGGAGGACTTAGAAGATGAACAAAGTACAAGTAAGCATTAATCACAGTTAGAATGTTTGTACACCTCATATTGCCAGTGGAAGTTAGACTAACAAGCATCAGTGAAATAATGCAAACTTTAAGTTTGAACAAGCAGTGAAACCTGTTCCATCAGCTTCTGAATGCATGATGAAAATCTCTAGGAATAAAGCCATGCAATTCTATCTTCATGAATTATCATCTGAGCAGAAATTAAACTTTAGATCTAAAATCTCATCTAATGCTAAACAAGAAAAATTGCAAGATTACACTCTGAGGCAGTGCCCAGGCCAGACTCTTCATGAAAATCTAAAATGAAGTCAGTAAGAGCTGAAATGTAGAGTCCAGATACAATTGACTCCTAAGGATAAGTTTAAAGTCTGTTTTGAGAGGTGCCCAAGCTCACACTGGATGAAATGACTGTTACTTGGCAAAAAAATATTGCTGTCAGCTGTGTGACTAAAGCCAAGCTCATAGTTTATATGCCAGAGACCTGGCACTGTCTGTTCCATTACTGCAATAGGCTTGGTGACCAGAAGTTCAGTATTGACTACAAATTTTGGTATCTGAGGAGCATCCCTATTTATTCTTGTAATACAATCTTACTCTTTTTCTTTTTTTTTGTAATTGTCATTTTTTGACCTATCTGATACAAGTGTTACTGTATTTTTCTTTACAAAATGTTCTGCTGTGTTGCACGATGGGGAATTCTCTTTCATATTTGCTATCACTGTATTCTTACAGTATCATTGTGTCTGTTTCTGTTACACACATTTTCTGCTTTTAATGTAGACAAATGATTCCCATACATATTTAAGTAAAACTGGGGGAGAAGGAAAGGGAAAAAAAAACCCTTTATTTTAGTTTAAACAAATTGAGTAGATAAACAGTGTAGACCAAAACCGAGCACTGGTAAGGGATTTTCTCTCTGTGAACTAATTTTTTTTATTTATTTTTTCTTTAGGTGACCTTTATGAAGTAGCTTCTTGCCATCCTTCTGAATCAAATCAAGATTCAAAACAATTTAATGAAAAGGTATTTTTTATTTATACAGTATTTATTGTGAATAAAATTCTGTTAAATAATCTAGATAACTTACATTTGCTTTGGTGGGCTCCTAAGGAGACCTATAAATGTGTTCAGTTTTTTTCTCTGTCAGACTATCCATAAGGTATTAAGATGAGTTTCTATATACAATTCTTTAGAATTAGGACATCAACCGTAATAGGCCATGTCTATAAGCTTTCAAATTTGAAATAAATTATCTAAGATATTGAGCACAAAAATCAACAAAATAAACAAAGCTGTATAATTGTTTATTGCTAATTATTTGCAGAATATTATCTTAATAGTATGATAGCACTTTTAAGCTTCTCTAGTCTTATTTTTTTATTATGATCAGGAAGATGTACTACTATTATTCTTGCTCCTAATGTATTCCATTTCTTTTTTAAATGTAAATATAGTCTTCTCTGTACCTTTCAAAAAACAATGAAATAAATCAAGAGTTATGAACACGAGTGCTATATTTTCATAGGATTTGACCAAATAACTCGCTGAAGTTTTCTTAGAAAAATACAAAACTGTATTTAATTTAATCACTTTTAATTTGCTGCCTGGCTTTTATTAGTGAGCACTCTTGCAAACATGATTTTTTTGTACTCAGAAGACCATTGTTTAAAACAGCACAATTACTTCATCTGACTTCAGCTGCATTACAAATATTAATATAGGCCTGAAGCATGTGATGAACAGATGATAAATGAGCAGCAATAGATTACTTGCCAGTAAAGAACAATGAAATAAATATAGCAATCCTTGTGCCCATAGTATTATTTTGAAATAGTCTTCTTAAAAATTTGCTCTGTAACTAGTTTTTCCCCAGTGTGCATAAAAGTATTCATGCATATAGATCTTGGTTTCACAGAAAGTAAAATAAATCTCAAATGCAAGACATTCATTTTTACAAGTCAAAATATTAAATATATTTTTAAATCACATAGAAATATTATGTATTTTGATAAATACTATAATATTTGTTAATCTAGAAAACAGTATTTGACTTATATGTTTGCATTAGTCAATGTGTAAGGATTCCAGTCAGTAGCAAGTTTCACATTGTTGTGCTTGTCATATGATAAAAAGCTTATCCTTGTTCTGGAAGATTTTTATAATGTTCTGCTTTTAAATTTTGTTTCTTGGTTTTTAATAACAATTTTAAACTATGTTAGATACTGCTTGAAGTTGCAAATGAGGACTTGCAGCTTGCTACAACACCTGATTGTAGTCAGTCCATCAGTGATGAAGTGGTCACTGATGACCACTTTCTTACAGGTAAGGAAGCATATTATTCATTTGGTTGAGTAGATCTTTAAGATATCACTATTTCCTGCTTTTCTGTTGTCATAAGTTGTTGCTATTGGACACGAAAAACTCCAAATACTTTAGCAGGCAAATAGCAAAAAGGAGGCTTTATTGTCTGATTCTTACTACCATTTATAAGGTGTTTCTATACAGACTTAACATGATTGGTTAACAGGAACANGCTTTATTGTCTGATTCTTACTACCATTTATAAGGTGTTTCTATACAGACTTAATATGATTGGTTAACAGGAACAACACCTCCCTAATTCCATTGGATAAACCAGAGAAACACAAAGGCAAGCAGCTGCACAAGAGTGTCTTGAGAAATAAGAATTGTTTACCTTGAGAGAGGACAATTGTTTTAGGAACAAAACCCTCTCGAGAAATTCTCCCTTTGGAAAAATCAACACTACTGGCAGGCTAAAATTTTAGACTCAGAAATGTCAGGCTCA
>WEIU01004715.1:6210-17625 GCA_013389925.1 Aegithalos caudatus
AAAAAAATTTCACCTTCCAAAGGTGGATTTAAAATTTATGCAAGAAAATGTAAAATTGAGATTTTGAAAAAAGTCCCTGCACAGAAGTGTTAAAACTCAAACTAACTCCTTAATTGACTGTAGACTTTTAAACTCTCTACATACAACTTCTGGGCATTTATGTTTGTGGGACTGGGAATACATATGTATTCAATGAGTGCAAATGTACTTAAATAACACACTTAGCAGGAGTAATGCACCATTAGGTATCTGCTAGACAGTAGAATGAAAGCGTGTGATTTGGTGTTCTCCAACATACATGGTGCTCTACAAATTCACTGCAAATTACCTCTACACATCTTTGAAAATTTCTTGGTCCTCCCAAATTAGAATGGACAGCTCTATTCAATGATTCAAGAGGAATCCTGAAGAAAATACAAAATCTTTAAATCTATTCAGAGTTCAATTTCATTATATTTCTTCTGAGTCTACAATCCTACATCTAAATTATACATCCTCATCTAAAACAGGCTTGTGAATGACAAAATGGTAAAAATAAACAAGAGTATTCTTCAGCAAGAGGACAACATAAAAGACACACTTCATATGGAAGAATGGCCTGGTGATGTGATCTTTGTGTCCATAACTATTTCTGCTTTTCAATATTTAATATAAAATGTATTCACTTGCCAGGGATTAGGATCTCAAATGCATCTTCCATTCTTTTTCAGTTGAAAACTCCCTCTGGCAGCAATTCAAGCAGCAAATTATAATGGTGGCAAAACAGTATGAGAGGGACAGTGATCAGCTATTCTACCTAGAAGTCAGTTCAGTAGCTTCAGCTGCTAATACTGCTGAGAGCAGAAACACATAGACTTTCTTGTCTTCACTTTGTACAGGCCTGCTTGTCCATCAGTGGTGCTTTGAGCTCTAAAAGTCCTGGTTTAGATTGTGCCCTAAACTCCTGCAGTACAAGAAATTTTATCCATGACCATGAAAGTTTTTGCATAAGCTGCTGTTCAAGAGGAAGCTAAAATTTCCAAAATGTAAGATGTCTTTGCCTGTTGGCAGTTGTGCTTTTTTTGCAATCACAGCTCTGAGGCTTGTCCATAAATGCGGGGTTACTGATTGATCCAATATATCACATAAATTCACCAGCATGATAACCTGGACACTGTGTAACTAAAAATATTTTAAAAAATCAAAACCAAACCAAAAAATTAAGAAAAATCCAAACAACACACCAAAATCCAAATCAAACAATGAAACCCAAACTCTAGCATTTTCCACACATCTCTAATGAAAGCTCAAAACACCTTTACCCAATCTTCTGTAGAGAGAAAAAAGCTTTTGAAATATCAAGGGAAGACATTCAGTGTAATTCACAGAACGATAACTCAGATTGAAGAGGACCTTAGTCAAAACTTCTCAAATCAGGGAGGAGTTGTGAGATCAAATCAGATTGCTTAGATTTTTATATAGTTGGGCAAACACCTGAGGATGGAAACTTGGTAAAAGAAATCTTTCTTTGGACAACCTGCTTCAAGGCTTTATTATCCACATTTTTCATTTATTATTATAAATGTGAAAGCATTTATTCTTATATCCAATTGCTTAGACACTCCTACTTCTGTTTATGGCAACTCTCATTTCAATGAATAGCCATTGTCTATTCCCCTCCTGCCTTCAACTGCTGTGATGAGCCTGGCTCTGTCTACTTGATGACTTTCTCCCTAATATTAGAAAGGTGCTGTTCAGCTCCCTTAAAGATACCTCTTTTTCAGCCAAGGAAGTCTCTTAGTCTCTCCACATCAATTTTTATCCTGTTAAACTGACAAAGAAATGATGGTTTAGTTCTTCTGTTGCAGTGTTTAAAGCATCCATTTTATATTCCAAAGCTATCTTTAGGAGAATATGAAAGCTAGATTAATAAGAAAATTGAAAATAGGGAAGATGTATAAAATACATGTTCAGACACTGTGATTTGATCAAAATGAGAGAAATTGAGTGACTGGCTACAGTGAAATTAGAAGTCACAGAACTTTTCATGCTTCAATTCTGTGATTTTTCCCTATTTTTAATTTAAGAAAATAAATAATGAGTTATATAAAGTTTTGCATTATGCTCTTCCAATGAAGTTTATAAAAGAATCATGACTTCATCTTTTCTCTACTTTGAATCCAAAGTATGCTCTAGTGCCCTTTGTGCAAAAATATTCAAAAGGTCTGTAGCTTCCATAAGCCCTTTTAGCATTTACAGTTCCCTGCCTTCTCCCTTATTTACCAGTGTGCACTAGCTTTGGTTTAAATAGGGCTAATTTCTTCACAGTGGCTAGTATGGGTCAGTGTTTTGGATTTGTGCTGGAAACTATGTTGGTAACACAGGGATGTTTTTCTTATTTCTGTGCAGTGCTTGCACAGAGTAAAGGCCTTTTCTGTTCCTCACCCCACCCTGCCAGCACAGAAGCCAGGGTTGCAGAAGGAGTTTGGAGGGGACACAGCCAGGACAGATGACCCCAACTGACTCAGGGGATACTCCAGAGCATATGGAATCATGCTCAACATACAAAGCTGGGGGAAGAAGAAGAAAGAGGAAGAAATGGTGTTTATCTTCCTAAATGAACATCAAGTGTGAAAGAGTCCTCCTTTCCTGGGAAGGCCTGAGTATCTGTCTACCCATGGGAATTAGTGAATTAATTTC
This sequence comes from Aegithalos caudatus, assembly GCA_013389925.1. Lineage (NCBI taxonomy): Eukaryota > Metazoa > Chordata > Aves > Passeriformes > Aegithalidae > Aegithalos > Aegithalos caudatus. The sequence continues at coordinate 8,890 of WEIU01004715.1, forward strand.
TTGCTTTGATTGGCTTACACACCTAGCTTTTGCTTTACCTAATAAACAGCCTTCATCTCTACCTTTGAGTTCCCTCACTTTTACTCTCTGTATTCTCTCCCCCACCCTACCAGTGGGCTGTGGGTCTGATTTTTCTGAATCTGAAAAATTTTAGCCTGTTTGCTCTGTGTTCCCAAGGGAAGAGTCCTTGGGAGCTTGCTTTCTCAGGGGAAAAATCTTGTAAACAAGTTCCTGTTTTTTAAATAATGCTGTACAGCTGTGCCTGTGTGTTTTCTCTAAGTTTAACCAATAGAACTAGAAAGGTGTCAGTCCTATGGACCAATAATATGCCTTTTAGCGCAGCAGGTTATAAAAGGACTGAAGAAAATTGTAAAATAAAACCTTCTGATGTTGTTCTACCTTGGTGTCAAGCTCTTCATTTCATGTCCTACAGCAACAATGGGGAGTCATCCAGCAGCTGCATGGCACTTAATTCCCACACAGAATTCAACCATGACCAAGAGAAGGGAAAGCACTTAATACCACTAATTAAAAATTATATTTAAAACAACACTTTTGAGATTGCAAGATTCTGTAAGACGTATCAGAATAGAATGAGACTGCACCTTACTTTTCACCCCTAGTCTCATATATCTGTATATTTTGTGTTGAGAAATGGATATGAACCTATATTCATTTTAGGAATAAGTACATCATTTATAAAAAAGCCTTGCTGCATCTACATTTGGCAACTGTGTTGTGAAATCCCTGATAGTTAAAAGAAGTTCTCACAGACAGCTGAGAATGAATCATAAGAGAAAGTCTGTAATGGTCTCCTGCCTTTGAAGACTTTATATTCTCCAGTGGAAATGCCTTTAGCTAACTTAAACTGTCAATTTATGATTTTAAATACAGCCATTCAGCTCAAAGTGCATTCTAAATGTTGTTTAAAAAATACTCCTTTTCGTTTTGTACTTTCAGTTTTAAAGGTGTGGGTATCAAAGGAGAAAGAGCCTACAAAAGAGTCCTGTAAAATGTGTTACACAGTAAGAAGCCCATACTTGAAGGGAGTCAAGAACAATCCTATAGGTGTTCTTGATCTGCAGTTTTAGTGACAGGTCACACTGGGAATGTTTGTAGCTCTGACACCCTCTGGCTAGAGTCATATGGTTGCTAGGGCTGCTGAAGAGAGTAGCCCAAGAAAACCAAGGTTCAGAAAAATTCAAAACCAAATTCAGCTCCAGCATCAAGACTGGGCACATTTTCTCAATATGCACACAGACAGTTGTATGTATTTTATACATATGTATCCCCCTGGCAAGACACACAGATCAGCACAGACAGAAAACACAGCATTCATGCAAGCAGAAACAGCATCCTGTTGCCCTCATAGGCTGAGCAGTCTGAAGATGCATTAGTGAGAAATATGTCTGTACATCTCTGTAGATATTACCTGTATCTGTATGGTACACATCTCCCCAGGACCTGGCCTTGCAGTCTGTGTGCTAATTGGAACCCTTATGTCCTCATTCCCCAGCTGCTAGCACTCAGAAACTCAAAGCTCCAAGGCACAGAGATGCACTCACATGTAAGCCTGCACTGGAGATGACATCTGGAAGGACCTGTGGCCCTCTGGACAGGGGGTCCCATGCTGGAGCAGGCTTGCTGGCAGGACTTGTGACCCTGTGGGATACCTGTGCTGGAGCAGACTGTTCCTGAAGGTGAGCACCCTGTGGAAGGGACCCAGGCTGGAGCAGTTTAATGAAGAGCAGGGCCTGTGGAAAGGACCCATGTTGCAGAAGTTCCTAATGGTGTCCTATGAGATAAACCCCATGCTGGAGCAAGGGAAGAGTGTAGGGAATCTTCCCTGGGAAGAAGAAAGAGAGACAATGTATGATGAACTAATTACAGCACCCATTCCTCATTTCCCTGTGCTGCTAGAAGGGCAGGGCTGAGAGAGAAAAGTGTGAGTGAAGTTGAACCTATGAAGAAGTAAGGGGTGAGGGGGGTGTTTTTAAGATTTCATTTGGCATTATTCTACTCTGATTTGATTGGTAATATATTAAATTCCCCAAGTCTGCTTTGCTCATGACAGTAATGACTGAGTGATCTATTGCTGTGCTTGTCTTGACCCATGAGTCTGTTTCCAGTCGAGGAGGAGAGTGATACAGCAGCTTTGGTAGGCACCTGGCATCCAGTCAGAGTCAATCCACCATGCTCCTCCAAAGCATACCATAAAAATTTTTGTACATTCCCAAAATATTGTTCCTCTGGATTCCATACAGTGTGCCATATACCTGGCAGTCACCATACTCAGTGTGAAAGGTGACCTGGAGAGAAGTTCCCACTGTCTTATGGTGGTGGGTGCAACCTGGTCCATGTGAAGGAAGCTCCTGGGACTCATAAATGGAAATGGACTCGTTTTTTGAGTTTTTTCCACTACTCCTTGTGCCTCTGTATGCCTCTGTACATGTAGATCAGAGTCTTTTACCATAAAACTTGCATCTGCAGGGATCTCAATCAAAATTGAGATCCTTGAAAAGACATTTTGCAGCTTTTCTCCCCTCTTAAAACACCTTAAACACTCTGATATTTCAAAAAGGGCTTATGTTTTTTGTGTGTTCATAGACGTGGTAAAACATCAGCCTATTGAAACTGTGGAATGACTGGCTCTAGAGCTCTCAGCAACATTCCACCAGATTCACAAGTCAGGCTTTCATCATCCATATTACTTTCACAGTAGACAAAAGAAAATTACTACTAGTCAATTTTTCCTTATGGGTTAAAATAAGAAATCTAAATTAATTATCCTCTTAATGGTAATGTTTGTAGCTAAAGAGGTCATAAACCTAGAAGAAAAAAAAAAATACACTGAAGAATGAAATGCATACTAATTATACATAGTCAAGAACACAACCAACTGAAACATCATCCTGTAAAATAATGGAGGGGTTTGCAACCATAGGAAATGTAAAAATTTCAAGCTACAAAACTTCAGAGGAGAAATTCATGTACCCCTATCTATACTTTGTGGTCCCCAAATATGTCACTTCAATGATCTGAAAAATAGAGAAGCCTTTTTTTGCTCCTTAGAGTGCCAAAATTCTAGCATTAACTTAAAAAAAAAAAAAAAAAAAAAAAAAAAAAAAAAAAAAGCATATCTACAAAAGCACAGGACATGATGCAGACCTTCCCAAGAATGAAATTCAGTCTGGGCTATTTATATGGTCAGCTGGGTTTTTTTGAGAACACTTAGCTGAGACAAAACCATACACTGGTAGGCAGATCCTCATTTCTCTATACCCTCCTGTAAGTACCTGAAATTAACAGTTCTGTTTTCCTAAAAATTGCTTTAATTAGAGGTGAAAAATAATTAAATCATAAAGATTAAAAAAGAATGTATGATAATTTAACTTCCTACTACGGACTTTGTAAGCATGCTCTGTAGATGTCTTAAAACTGTTTAAGGGCATACTAGAAAGGGAAAGGGGGAATAATTAAAAAAAAAAAACAACCCCCCCCCCCCAAAAAAAAAACCAAAAAAAACAAACAAACCAAAAAAAACCAAAAAACAAAAAACAAACAAACAAAAAACCAACAAAAAACAACAACAAAAAAACCAAACCAAAACAAACAAACAAACAAACAAAAACCAAAGAAACCAAAAACCACTATTGTCTTGTCTTTGTCCTTTGAAGATGAATAATCAGACCAGATTTTGCATTTACATATAGAAGGAGAAATGGGAAAGTAAATTTATGTATCTATCAATAAGGAAGTCACCAGATAGATGGCTGCAGGGTATTTTAACAAAGTGCTGGGAGAGAGGGAGAGGGAGATGGAGAGGGAGATGGAAAAAAAAAAAGAAGAAGGAAAAAGAGAAGGGGAAGAAAAAGGAAAAACAAAAACAGAACAAAGAAAATTGAAAAACAGTTTCTGCATTAATAGAAGTGGAAGAGACTTGAGAAAAGAATCAGGATATCATGGACCTAATACAAAAATCAAATAAAAGTGTTTCTCTTGCACTGAGAGCAAGTGTTCATGTACAAAGCAACAAAACCACCTTAATGATACATCCATCTTTTTCAAACATGACATATGCTCATCAATGACTAGAAAAATCAGGGGTTAATGTTTGCTGTTAAAATTATTTCAGTTCTGCTATCAAACTCCCATAATATGTCAAACAGAGCATGTTATTTTGCATCAATACACTTTTTCCCTTATTAAGGCTTTTTTTTTTTTTTTTTTTTTTTTTTTTTTTTTTTGTCTGCCCAGTGTTTNTTTTTTTTTTTTTTTTTGTGTTGACTGAGCCAGAGTTCATTTTCCAGAGTTCATTTTCCCACAGCAGCCCTCACAGTGCTGTGCTCTGCCCTGGCAGCTGGGAAGGAGTTGAAAACCCTCCAGTGTTTTGGCTGCTCCTGGAAAGGTCCTGGGAGGGGACAGAACCAGGCCAGCTCACCCAAATTAACCAAGGGGACATTCCATACTATATGAGAGCTCAGGTATAAAAGCTAGCTGAGGGAGGAGGAATGGAGGGGTATTTGCTATCTACAGTGTGTTTGCCTTCTGGAGCAACTGCTCCATGTGCTCACACTCTTTTGCCTGGGAAGTGGATGGACACTACTCATTGATGGGAAGTAGAGAATAAACCTTTTTCTTTTCTCTTTGTTTATGCAAGTGCAAACTTTTGCTTTTTTGCTTTAGTGAACTGCCTTATCATAACCTACAAGTTGTTTTCCACCTTATTTTCTCTCCCCTGTCCTGCTGGGAAGGGGAGTGATAGAGTGGTTGGCAGGCACCTGACATCCAGGCAAGGTCAACCTACAATGTATTTCAACTTGGAAAGACAAGTACTAGTACAAGTTTCCATGTCTTGAACAGCTGAATTCCTATTAAAACATTACATCCATTTTATTTAACAATATAGCTAGACTTTCTCTCATTTTGTACCTTGCATACATCAAAAACACAAAACCTTAATATTTCAGTATTATTAGGCTTTTCTTTTTGCTTTTGCCTTGTCTCACAAAGCAGAATGACAAAGACCAAATACATGTGACAAATGTATTTCACTTAAAGCTAGAAAAACCAGTCAGAATTCCCTAAACCAATTCTGTATTTCTGTAATCCTCTTATTTTCTTTTGTGCAGAAATCTTGTATGTGTTTCATACAAATTCAGAACAATTTTTTATCAAAATCTCCTTGGAAATACAATTCATCAAAATGAGTCAGTGGTGAATTTCTAGGTGAACAGGGAGCATTTTTGAAATTACTTGGGATGCCTTGGAAATAGAATGTGATACAAAAGAGAAAGAATTAAGAAAAAAATTACTTCAAGTAACAGGAAGTAAGTTTTTTTGTTTTGTTTTTGTTTTTGTTTTGTTTTGTTTGTTTGTTTCAGGACCTCCTTGCACAGGCAAAGATGTCAAGCATTCTGATTATATTGTTATGGAGCACTCTTAACAAACAAGAAATTTCCTCTGAACAAATTGACCAAACCTGAGATGTTTTGCCCTGTAGAAACCAATAGGAAATCAGAGGGCCTCAGGCATTGCATAATACTATCTTCTTGTTATGGAGATTGATTAACTTAGCAGAAATTTGAACAGCTTGCAAATCTGCTACAGGGCAAATTCTCATTTAATGAAAGTTTTCCAGAGTCATTGGACCAAGTGTTTCTTGTACAATTTTGCTGAAGATGCACCAATACCAGTGAAGTAATATTCTGCCTCCGTGTTTGATTTCCAATGAAAATAGAAACGACAGGAAAATTAAGAGCATGAGACAAATAAAGCATATGAAAATTAGTCTCTTAGAACAGCAAAAGTTTAGTGTAGCTTTCTTCCCAAGTCAAAATCTGCTGAGATTATTTATGCTATCATTTTCTTCCTATCTACTTGAGCATATAAGAAGAGCTCACTCTCTGCAGAGATAGCCTAGAAATGTCCTAAAGATAGGATGTGTTAATAATATGTTACTGTCTTGTGCAGTAAATTATTGTGAGAAAATAATTTAACCCATGAATTACCATGATGCCATTAAGCTAACCCATTTGGCTTCTCCAGCTTTAATACGTTAGCAAGTCACATCCTTTCATCTGTCTGAGCCCTGTGAGCAACAGAATGAAAATTCATAGCATCTCTACAAACAAGAATTTTGAGTGTGATGCATGCATGCAACAGCATGTGCCTTCATTTGCAGTAAGAACAGTCCTCCATCCTCCAGAAGGAAGACAGCAAACTGTAAATGAGAATTTCTTCTCATCTGTCTAGTGAACCAGATGTCCAAGGAAGTAAAAAGTCAGGCTATGCTCTGTATACTCTCTCCACCAAAAATAAATAAATAGATCATTTTTTTCAACCCAATGAGTTGAGTTGGGGTTCTAAAACTGTTACTCACCTATATGAAAGTACATCCAAAAAAGCTCTCTTGAAAATACATTATTGAAGCTGCAAAAGCAAGTGTTCAAGTGCTAAGAACCAGATGATTCCTGTTCCCTGTAGAAACTGAATTCAAGCTTCTAGCACATTTCTTGTACATAGTGAGTAAAAGAACCCCTTTATGGGAGCAGTATCCTCCTGTGTAATCAAGAATGTGCTTGAGAGAAAGTGATGGCTCTGGAACTGTGACTCTTGTGTATACCTAAACACATGCACATTGCCCCCTTGTCTTCGTTTGAATAACAGATATCTGCTAAGGAGGGGGCAGGACCTCCTTATGAAATGTAGAATTCAAATCCCCTCCCTCCAAATTGTTATAATTTCGGAAATTAAACGGGCTTTCAGGCAGGGTTATGGGGATAAAGATAACAGTTCTTTACTAATATTTATAAAAGTGCAAACAAACAATAGCAACTACAGCATTGATAATAAAACAGAACAGGAAAACACCTCAAGGGACTTTGGTTTACCAAGCCCCCAGGGGGTTGGTGAGTCTGATCTCTCAAAAAGCACCGGCCTGGAATGGTGAAATATCCTGGGATGCTGGATGAGGTCAGAAAGCTCTGATGTAGCTGGAGCAGCAGGGATGTCGCAGCAGGGGAGGAGACACAGGTGCAGCAGAAAACCTCACAGCAATGCCGACAAAACAGCGGCAGGACAGGGTCAGCCCAACAAGGCAGGAGGAGATGAACCCAACAATTCCAGGGTCACAGGACCCGATGATGGTAGATTTTTCTCAGGACCGGACCTGGCGGAGACAACAACGAATCCTCCCGAAGCCCTGCCCTCCCAAAGCCAGGAGCAAGAGAGCAACTTCTCCCCACCCTCGTCCTTTCCCTGCCTTGGTCAACAACCCATAAGCACCAAACAATCAGTTCCCTGGTAGCCCCTCGGGAAAAATTCCCCAACCCTAACACCCCTCCTTTCCCAGGCTTCTTGTGTGCAGCAGTTCCCACATACAAACCCCTCAGCGCAGGCTGAGGCAGTAGTCAGTGCACCCTAACTCTGACAACTCCTTGTAGACTGGGTAAGAAAGCAGTATTGTTTTACTAGCGTCTTGGCCAATATCAAGGCAAAAATCACAAACAATTGTGATTTTTAAGAGCTTCACTCTGAAACTCTATATTAAAAATGCTAGTTTCTACCCAGTTTCAGATATCATGTTGAGGTAACTAGATACTGGCTTTACAAAAAACCCCAAACGAAACAAAACAGTTTTGCCCTTTTTATAGTCACAGCAATGGGTAGGAGATGATTCTGTGTCTATTGCCAAAACAGGATTAATGGTTCAGAGTTCACTGTACTTTGTAACCCATTATTTCTTCTGTACTAATGCAGTGGCTTAACCTTTTTGCACATTATCAACTATGAAGATATCTTACAAGACTGAATCTCCATTTCATATGAAAGTTAATTACAGTTTGGAACAGCTAGGGAAAAAAGAGAAGAAAATTGGATTACTTGTGACAATGTTGTGACAGGCTTTTTGCATATGATGATTTGCCATAGCCTTTGAGTTCTGGGTGCAGCTAGATGATAGTAATATCAAAATGATCTTGAATATGCAAATATACATATCTATTACAAAACTTTTTATTTATTTTTTATTACAGATGCAAACAGTAGGAATAAAACAATTCCCTGGAGTTTTCATATCTCTGATGATTATCCCAGACATTTCAAGTTCTGAACTAAAATATCTTCAATATTTCTAGGCTAGCTTTTTATGCATTCACAATTACTTTGTAAAAAATTAATCTTATTAAAATTCAGAGAGAATTTTTTTTTCTTATTTTTTTGTTTTGCTTTAGAATAAATAGAACATAACATATATGAGAACATTGTGCATAAGAAATTTACATGACTACTTTTAAAGAAAATAATTTCTGTAACATAGAACCATAAAATTACATACATTTTCTGGGTTAGTTAAATTTTAAATTATTTAAAAGGCATAAATTTGCATTATTTTATTGTCAAAGGTAGAATGAAATCAACACAAAATTCCAGCTCACATTCAACTTAGTGAATATTTTTATTAAGACTATATCACGGAAAGGTCAATTTTTACACATGAATGACTTGAATTTGTATTTCAGATTCGTATGCTTTAATCCCTGCAGCAAAACTCTCAACTGAGCTGAAAATATTTTTTCAATGAGCCATTTACTAAAACAATCACATAAATGTACTTCTAACACTGCGTGAACCACCACTGTGACAATTTGCCATGATTTAACTTTCAAATTTGAAATTGCTGACATGATGACAAAAAAGACAAATAATGAGAGCAAACACATTACAGGAAAGGGC
>WEIU01004715.1:17651-33874 GCA_013389925.1 Aegithalos caudatus
TTTTTTTTTTTTTTTTTAATTGGTAATTGTCACAGAATTGTGTCAAAAGGACATATAGCTCCTGTTGTGGAAAATAATCCTGTATCTTTGTTTGATTCCAGTTTCATACTGCGTATAATAATTTATAGCTCTTGGGGAGCAAGTGTCACCTACCCAAAACAGTGCATTTCCAGTCTTAAAAGCTTCTTTGTGTTATTGCTTAAAGTCTTCATTCTCAATATTATGTTCTGCATGTCACCTGCTTTTCCCAATATTTTTTTCTCTTCATTCTCATAGCGTGTTTCTAAATGAAATATCTTCATTTTATATCCTCAAAGTATTAGCAAGTTCTCAACTTTTTTTTCATATTATTTTGAAAATGAAAGAATTAAAAAATCTATATCTGTTATTTATTATAAGTTAAGAATATCTTTATATTAATTGGTTTTAGTCAGTAAAAGAAACTATTGACTTAAGACACATTTCCACCAATATAATAACAATTAAAGAATGCGTGTAACTTGCCCCAGAAACAGGCATTCTTACTGTTGTGAGATACAATTTTGCCTTTACAAAGAACATGTATGGTTTTATAGAACAGCAGATAAGTCAACAGAGGACCTAAAGACATGACATACTTTATAATCTACTGAAAAGCAATTGTTTGCTTGCTATTAGCTCTTATTTTAAATACACTTAAAAGCTGGACAAGTTTATTGGTAAGTTTAGATTCTTTTTCTTCATAGAAGGCCTTACTTTCTGAAAAGAATTTACTTGATTTTTTTCCATTTTCCAAGTCATAACATTATCAAACCATTTTTAAATATGTTTAAAGGAAAATTTATAAAAACTGCCTTTTACTGAGATTTATGAAAACAAAACAAAACTGATTAAACAAGCTGGTTCATTCCTCAAAATTGAATTTGGAATGAACCCAACTCATCTAAAAAAACCGGTACCTTACAGCATTGAAAATTTTCTGCACTCTAAATGTGAACACGTGCTTAAATTTGACAATTTTAAATTTTAAAATTCTTAAAATTTTCCATTACATTGATATTTTGAACAGGATAAGAAAAAATAAAGGCTTTTTAGGAAATTGATTTACATACAGAGACAATCTTTGATAGGAAGGAACATGATGTAACTGTCCTTGACTTCATAAACATGCACGGAAAAAAATTATCTGAATTACATACTTGAAAATATTAATTTCTGGGTGATTGTTTTTAAATTTCATGTTTATTTACTTATATAAAGTAAAAGTTACTGTCAATATATTATTTCTTTCATGTAGTTTCCTAAACATTAAAAACACAAGAACTTGGTTTTGTTATTCACAAAACTATCTAGAAATAAACTTTTAAAGAAATTGATCGTACTGTGATATTCACCTTTTTGCAGTTTATGACAATAAAATGATGAATTGTCTTGCAGTAACACTCACTGAAGTCATGAAAGGTTAATAACTCATTTAAACATTCATTACATGTCCCTATCAAAGTCATCTTAATTTTACAAAGACATCTAAGTTTCTCTTTAGGGAAACACTCTCTCAGGATTCAAGTGTGATTCTTTATTAACAAAATGGCAAGTGCAAAGTTACATGTCAAAACCCTGACTGATGATGCTGCAAATTGGTTCTTCCACCAAAGCAGAAGACTTTAAATTACTGCTTTTTAAAGGTGTGCTCCCTCAAAGGCAATTAATGTGTCAGTTGTCAGTCAGGATTATTTAATTTCCCAGTGAGGGCTAAGAAAATGGGTACAGCAGATTGATGAACAGAACGTGGTGCTGTCCACAAGAGAATTTTAATAATGCTGCCAGTTTTCCACCTTTTTTTGGTCTCAGATTTAAAAATTGAAAATTCAGTGTGTCAAGTAGAATTTAGAAATTTCTTTTAATACATTCAAAACAAAAAAAGAAAGAAGTAAACAAAAAACAACCAAACAACAACAACAAAAAACAAAATCACAAGAAAACCCACATAACAAACCGTCACAAGGACATAAGCTTTCAAGGAACATAATGTTCCTAGGCATTCATAACTTTCCCCATGCATGTCATAAACGACCACGGTAAAACTGCTATTTCCAGTATATCTGTTTTGTTATTTATCTTGTTGACAAGCTATGTCCCACACAGCCCTATCTCAGAATGAACAATAGTTCACCTAAAAGTTGTAATAGGATTTTAAATACTTATTATTCTGTGATTCAGGACAGTGATTTTAAACTGATGCCCTATGACTTAAGAATGTCATCATGTCCAGAATTCAGGACTCTTTGTATCTGCGTTACTAATTTTCCTGGTTCAAATCAAAATTGTTCTCCAAAAGTGAATCTTGAAGTTAAATACACTTATATACTGTTCAGTTTACATTTTGGACCATTCTTAGACTATATCAGCTGAATTTCTTACAGAAGAAATTAAATTGGAAAATGCAGTAAATCCAGGATTATAAATCAATCAGCTCATGAGTCTGCACTGAAGTCAGCCTGAAGTGTACTCTCAGAAATTACATGGACATGGGATTCTCAGCACCAAACATTCCAGTGCATAAATCCATTCCAACTCAACCACATCATTTGCTGATGTATACATAGCTCAGATCTCTCCTGCTGATGCTGTTCTTGTTGCCTTCATGTAGTCAAATTTCCAAAACATAAATATACCTGTTGGAATGCAATGAATACTTGAACTGAAATAAAATCTGAGAATTGAGAAACAGAGGCCATACAGAAGAACTTCAGTGTGGAAACAGTCATCCCAGTTATATTTTGCTCTTTGCAAGACTTGATGCCTCAAAAAACAAACAGCATAAAAGCATAACCCTGCCTTTCAATAAGATAAATGTTTTCTGTGTACACAGATGGGATTTGATAAATGCAGAGGGGTAATTTACAGATAAATTCATGACTACAATTTCTAGAAAAATGAGGCAATATGCAGTAGATTTCCATTCTCTGAATAAATATGATCCTCAAAATTGCTGTCCAGACATTTGTCACATTAAAGCTTGCACTATGTTATGTTACTTGCATTGTTTTTCATTTTATTGATTCAGAATTCAATTTTTACAGTTTTACAGTAATATAATGCAGTTTCCAAAGATAGTATATTTAAGTAGTTTCACTTTAAGCATGTAAACATGCGGAGCTGTTTGAGAAATGATTATCAAAAGAGCAGAATGTTCCCATGAAAGTGGGGCTGTTGTATAACAGAGTGTAAAAAATAAGGTCTCTTCATGTATTCTGCTCAAAAAGAGATTTTGCGTTAGAACAGGCACCAGAAAATCCTACATGCAGTTTTTTTGTATGGCAAGTTTTTACCTAAGAAATTACATGAAACAATTAAATACATATGGTATTATTATTTGTTTAATAAATATATAACACTCAGAAAATGTTGAGAGCTGTCAATCAAAAAAAATAAGACAATTTGAGTTTAAGTTTTCACACTGGAGCATTTGTGTTCTGCTTGACAGACAAGTAAAAGAAAGTAACTTTTAGTTTTGTCCTTTCTCTTTTCAAAGACCTATAAGAAAAGAAGAAGAAAATTTGAATATTTGAAATATAATGTAAATGAGAGAATTTTTGATAATCCTTACAGAAATTCCTGTTTTCATGAAGAAAGAATGCCTTATCTTTCAAGAATGTAATCCAAAATGCCTATGGCACTTTTACAATCCACACAACAATTGCCTTTTACTTGTTTAAAGCTGTAGGTATCACTAGGCAGCAGAAATAAAGACCATATAGCCAAGGAAATGCATATAACCAGTGCTGATAAAGTATCTATATCTTAAGGATAGAATCATAGTGTACTTTATAAAATATATTAATTTCCTTTTTAAAGGTATTTTAAGTGTGTTTTTGAACATGAACAAAAGGAATGTATACGAGACACAATTGATTAAGAAAGTACTCAACTGAAGAGGAATACTATTCCTGTTTCATTAAGGCCAATACTTTTTAGTTTTCTGAATACTTCACTGATTTACAAATTTGATTCATAAGTCACTTTAAAATTAAAATTAAAATTAAATCTAATTGCATAAAATTATATTGTATTAATATTTATATTTAGGATGTCTATTTTTATTAACATGTGAGAGTACTTTGATAGTCTTTGTATTTCTTTTCTAAGACATGGTTGACAGGGACTCAAAGCCATTCTTAATAAATGTAACCGTATGTGTTAAAATATTTAATAACATTTTGCTACTGGAAGACATGTCTGAGGAAGGACTATATTCTGAATCATCTACATTGCAGCATCTGGCTCACTTTAAAATTCATTTTTATCTGAGTCATCTTATTCTTTTTTGCAACTTGACAGAATAGCTTGACTCATTTTTAAAGAAACAAAATGTGTTTTTAATTCCTTAGCATGTGAAAAGCTCCTTGTCTGATAATGTTTTCCTTCACTCTTTTGTTCCAATATTAAAAGTTATCTTGTCTTCACTGCACTAGTCTCTACACATTTACTCTTAAAAACTCAACTAGACTTAAAGCTCTTAGAAAAGAAAAAAAAATAAAGAAAAATGCCTGACTTCTGCACTTAGTAGGCTTCTTTCTTGTGGGTAGCCCCTGTGCTGTTCCCTTTATGAAATGTAAAATTTGCTTCCTGGATCAACAAGAGGAGAAAACTTTCTTTGCATAAAGATGGAACTGAAGCAGACATCAACTGCAGTCTGAAATCTAATGGATGGAAGGATCCTTCCTCTGTTTCATGACTATGTAAAAGATTTGCATATCTTTAGAAGAGAAATCATCACAAGTCAGCCAAAAATCTTGGAAAAAAAAAAAGTTTATTCTGAAGAGGGTTATGCAACATTCTTGGGCTGGGGTGATATTCTGCCAGTGATTCTCCAGAATGATGTGAATGCTGACAATTTTTATCCTGTTCTAGGGAAGAAACTTGCAGGCTTGATACAGCTTTTACATTTAACAGCATTCCTAAAATTCTACCTGTTAGTTCAATTTATTCCAAAGATTGTGTCATTCATGGACAAATTGTACTTTATCTTAAAATACATGCTTAAGTGGAAAGCTGACAGCTGGCATAGAACAAAGGACAAGGCAATGGTCAAAAACAAAAACAAACAAACATTTTCACATATTTGTATAAACTGAATTTTATAAATATATATTTTTAATTTTTTTTCCTTTTGAAAAAAAAACATGGAATGTTCTCCAACCCCCTGGCAAATAGATAATTGGAGTTCCCACACTTCTGTTTAGGAAGCAGGTTTTGTTTCTGGACATTGGGATTAAGGATGCTGTAACCTTACAAACTTTTTCCTGCCACAAAAGATCAGACAAAAATGACCTCAATGACATCCTTTCTGGTGTGATATCTCTGAATTTTGTCTGTCCTGTCAGGAATAAAATTAATCATTGTTATTTCTGAAATGGATAGAGCAACCATTCACAGAAATATAGGTATATATGGAGCACTAAGTCCCTTTCCTTCCAGCACTGTAAATGTTTTGTGTATTTCATTATTTTTTATATTTTATTCAATATTTTATTCAAATGTAGAGAAAGAAGTTTTGATCCCACTGAAACCAGAAAATTATGTTTCATTAGGTTCAAAGAGAGAAGAAACAGCAGGAGACAAGACAAGGAAAAGGGAAAGGAAGGGAAATTATTTTGTCTCTATTCAGACACAAATATTAAATGAAAATTATGAACGTTCCAGAAGGAAGCTACTGCTGGGAAATCAGAAACTATGCAGATTAAAATGTATTTGTTTAAACTGCCTAGTTTCCTTGGTATTTTTTGAAGAAGAGCTAAAACTTATTCTGAGAACACAAACAGGACAGTAATAATGAAGTACAATTTTCCCTCAAAAAATATTTTGTGTCACATGTTAAAAACTTGCAATAATGCAAAATGTATATTTGGCCAAGTTTCAACATATTACAAATAGGAATGACAGAAATGTCAACATCTACAAATACAAAGGGCTATTCCTTTACTGGAAATAATTCTCTGTGGACCAGTGATGAAGGAGATAATCTATTTTGTAACTAGCTTGCCCCTTTCTATTAGCATCAGCAAGGTCAAGAAATGGTAATATGCACAAGAAAACACATAGTATGTTTCTCTTTTCTTGTCTTCTCCTGTCTGGGAAGTGATTGGTCCTCACAAATATTTTTAAAAGGAATCCCACAACTTTAGCGATATGATATATATGATCATTATGACATGTATGATCATTAGTCTGATTATTATCTTTTCACCCAAATAATTGTTGCTTATCTCTGTGCCTTTACTTAGCCAGCGAGTGTTACAATATATAGCTGGTTTACAGCTGGATATAATGATTCTGATCATAACAGACCTAATTCAGCTAACCTGGCTTCTTCTAGAAATCCCTAAAGGAACAAAGACCTCAGGTTCACCACCTAAGCCTTGGATGCAGTGCAGATTCCCAATCTATAGGCTTCCCAAGCCCAGGAAATTCTAACTGGCTACAAAAAGAAGCTTGGAACAATAAAGGGATTACTGGCTGTTGTCCAGGACTCAGAAGTCTGTGTTGTTCATCTGTCTCCAACCCACAGACCTTGTGTTACAAGTATGATTCTTTTTTAAGTAACTAGCAGTGACCTTGAAATTTAAGAAATCTTAACAGCTGTGAAGACAGCCTCCACAGGCCCAAGGAACTGGAAGAGCAGTTGTTACCAGAGAACTGTACTATAAAACTGTTAGAGCAGATGTATAGATGTGTAGTTGTGGAGTGGAAGAGAATCAGAGTCACTGAATGATTTGGGTAGTAAGGGAGCTTAAAGACCATATAGTTACAAACCCCCTGACAGAGCAAGGAACGTCTTTCACTAGAACAGGTGGCTCAAAGCCCTGTTCAACCTGGCTTTGAACTCTTCCTGGGAGGGACAATCCACAACCATAAATATCTCAAAGTTGGGTGCCAAGAAGATGGTGCCAGTCTCTTTCAGGAGTGCCCAGTGACAGGACAAGGGGTAATGTGCAGAAACTAAAATACAGGAAGTTCCACCTAAACATGAGGAAGGACATCTTTACATTGAGGTTGGCAGAGCACTTGGAGAAGGTTGCTCATGGACGTCCTATTGTCTCCCTCGCTGGAGACCCACCTGGACACACTCATATGTCAACTGATCAAAACCCATCTGTCCCCTTTCTTGGCAGGGGAGTTGGACTAGATGATTTCTATAAGTCCCCTCCATCAATAACAGTTCTGTGATTATTTTGGCAACCTGATCTGGTAGCTCACCACTCTTCAGTAGAGTTTCTTCTCAGTCCCTCATGTAAACCTCTTTCAGTTTAAAGTAATTTCTCTTATCCTGAGACTATATCCTTGTAAAACCGTCCCTCTTTAGTTTGCTTGTAGGCTCCCTGGGAGGCTGCTCTATGATCTGCCTGGTAAGCCTTCCCCTTTTCGGGCTGAACAACCCCAATTCTCTCAGCCTCTCCTCATAGGAGTGGTACTCCATCCCTCTGACCGTCTTTCCAGCCCTCCTTTGGGCTCACTCCAACAGGTCCATGTCCTTCTTATATCAGGGGCTCCAGACCTGGATGAAGCACTCTAGACAGGGTCTTGCATGAGTGGAGTAGAGGGGAAGAATCACCTCTCTCAACCTGCTGGTCACACCTCTTTTGGTGCAGCCCAGAACAGTTGGCTTTCTGAGCTGCAAGTACACAGTTCTGCGTCAAGCTGCTTGTCAATCAACACCCCTAAATCCTTTTCTGTAGCTGCATGTGACTGTCCTGTGGCTAGCCCCGTCACCGCAGACCACAGCACTGCAGACTGGCACTGGAGCCACTGCCTGCACAGTGAGCTCTTTGCTCTAAGGCTAAGAAGGAGTGTGGTGGAAGCAAAAGAAGAAAGGTAGACTCTGTGTAGGTGAGCCAGGCTGGAGGTTTATTTCCAGGAATCCTGCTCAGACAGCACAGATGCTGGGTGCACACAGTTTAAGAATAGGGAAGGATCACAGGGGTGGGGATAACACATGTCCAATGGGAAAGTGTTTAGGAGTGGCCTTGTTGGGGATTGACGACTCACCACCCAATCCCAGACAAGGGGGAGGGAATTCCTGGGCCTCTGCCAATCACTCGATGCTCTCCCTGGATCTTTCCAGAAGACAGGGAGAGGCCAGACCATGACTGACAGGGAAAAGGGGGTAGGAGACAACTGGATTGACAGGGGGTAGCTTTGGGAGAAACTAACAATGGGGACAGAAAAACGGATACATAGAACAAACCATCCAATGTACATATAACAAGTCACATAAATCATACAAAACAAATAAACTTGAACTGTTACAAAATAAAATAGAGAATGCAAATAATTCTGCATCACCACACTTTTCCTCAGGGGTGCCCATGATGCACTCTCCACACAGCCTGTATTTGTGCTTGGGACTTCTCTAGCCTACATGCAGGACCTTGCACTTGCCCTTATTGAACTTCATGAGGTTTGCACAGGCACAAATTCCAAGCCTATCACAGTCCCTCTGGATGCCACCCTCCCCCCCCCACCCCCAGCCTATCGAATGTTCCACATAGCTTGATGTTGTCAGCAACCTTGCTGAAGGTGCCCTTGATTCCACTGTTGTGTGGGAAGAAGAATGTCATGAAAGAGAAAACAAGTCATGAGAATGATGCAGACATGGGTTGAGTGGCTGACAGCCTTAAGAAGTGTTCAAATAATGGATTATTAGGTTTTTTGATGTGAGACTTCCTTAATTCTTCCTGCAAAACAGTTCTGCTAATAAAACACATAATGACCCTTTCTTACTAGTACTTAGCCAGACCACTGGAGTATGATAAGCATTATAGAGTTCATTGAATATGTATAATGAGCTGAATGGATCCTTTATAGATTTGTACCTAAAATTCATCTAAACTAGACTTCTTCCCCTGAGTGTTATTAAAAAAAATAGCAACAGGAAAACCTGTTCCCATTCTGAAAGGCTTCTTCACCTCATAAACATTATAGTAATCTTAAATACTTAATTTTATCCAGAAGGTTCAGCTAGGTGAAGCACCTCACTGAAATTTTAAATAAATATTACACGTGCCTTAAGTATTGTAGTGCTCCAGAAAGCTTATACATATCTCACAACTCACTTCAAATCCCAAACCAGTTTCAGTGCAGTGTAAGCTATATGTGTATTTCTTTGCACAACACAAAACCACTGACAGAGTGAACAGACACAAGTGTTTAAAAGAAAATATCAAGAGAAGTACAAAAATTTAATTACTATACAGGGAACAGGTCTGTTTCTTTTAAAAGATGAATTGTGATAAATTTGATAATATTTCATCACACATGTCTCAGGTATAACCCCTCTAAAGCTGTCAGCCATGTAGATCACTCACTCACATTCATTATGCATAGTGCCTTAGTGTCTGTGTCTTTTAAGTTGTAGAATGCAAGATGGCTGGAGGTTAATACCAGGTTTCCTATGCACGCTATCTTTGAAACCAGCATGCCGTATCCATTTAGGATTCAAGCAAATTGAACAGAGAACAAAAGCGCTTTACATATATTAACTCGCAACTCTACAACAAAATTCACTTGTAATATAAGGGGAGACAAATATCTGCATAACGTTTCAAGTGAAAGCGGATGCAGGCTTTAAATCTGAAAGCAGGAAGGATGGTTTAAGGCATGGAGTCTAAAGAAGAAAGGATTTAGGAGGATAAAGTGTGCTTACGAATGAAAAGTAGTTCAAGTAAGACTGAAAACAGAATGTACTACAGCAATTGTCAAGCAAAAAGCAGAGTGAACCAAAGCAGACAACAGCAAAGAAGGAGCATTAAATTTGTATATAATACATTTATATCTCTATATTAGTAAATATAGGTAGGCAATTATGGGTAGGATCTAAATACTCATGTGATGTGTGTGTTGTACATCCACCACTGGCCTTCATAAAAAGGGATCATAGTTCCCCCTTCCAGACATGACATAGATGCCTTCAAAGCCTAATATCCTGAATTTCCAGCTCCTTCAAAGCCCATGTGTAATCATGCCACAGGATGTTCCCCTGTTCTCTCATCCCGGGTGCAGGCATACCAATGAGTTTCACAAACACAGAAAAAGATGAAGATGGAAGAGAAGCATCTAGGGCCAGAGATGGGCAGGAATTGAATGCAACCACTGGGTCAGTCTGGGAGGAAATCAGTTTATTTACAGTGTGCTTGGCTGTACTTTGAGGTGAGGCATCTGAGTGGGAGAGGTGTGAGGCAAGAAAGTTCCATCCACCCACACTATGCCTGATTGAAGCAGGAGTTTCCATGAAGGACCACAGTCTACTGACAAGGCATGGAGAACACATCCAGGGATGCACAGGAAGAAGCCTAAACTATTTCAGAAAAGATAAAGGCAGAAAATGTTTTTAAAAATCAGTTTGAACAGTATTTCTTTACAAGCAAAACCACCTCAGTTTAGTGGATTATCAAAAATCCACAAAATCCACTATCTGTAACACTGTAGTGTCCCTCAGATGGACTACTAGATAAGATCCATGTACTTGGTGATTATAACTAATTTGTAGCATTGGTCATCAGGGTTATTAGAGGAAAGTAATTTATTTGGGGTATCTTTTGAAATACAGTAGTAACAGAAACATTTTCTAAAATGTGATTAAGTTTAGCAGTACTCTTTTAAAAGGCACATTCTTTATTAGATAGGATATTAGACATATAGTCCTGTAGCATATGTAACAGATTAAATATTTTTAAATATTTTTAAAAATTTATTCTATTACCCAGAGTAGTATTTTTTACCTGTTTTTCAACACATTGTAGTTTTTAATTAATTTTAATTTTTATCATCTGAAACACTTTCTCATGGAAAATTTGAAAGATGTATACTTGCAGTAATTTAAATTATGACCCAATGTAATTCCAGTTCAGCTGACACTTAAATTCAGTTACATCTATATTCATATACAAATAATTTAGAAAACTCACAGCCTGAAACAGTTTAAAAAACAGTAAATAATAAAGTGTGTCCATACTTATGAGATATAAAATTTTTCTATTATCCTCTGTTTTTATAGGCAAGATTTTCTGTGTTTTTTTGCTATGTGCAATTCTGAATTGGGAACAGATTATTCTATTCAGTTTCAGATGTTGACTTTGAATTAAGTTGAAATGTAGTGTGGTCAAATTGAAATGTTTTCCCCTTATGCAACTACTTATTTCCTCAGCCAAAATAGAGATATTTAGCTGACATCAGCTGTGCAAACTTTATATATGTCATTTATATTAAACTACATAGAAATTCCCTAACAGCTTTTTCAGTAGGCTGGAGACAAGATTATCCCAAGATGATACACAAGGGAAACATAATACATGAGAAAAGAATGTATCATTAATGTTAAAGAAATTAACTCAAAGCAGATATGATAAAATGGAGTTGAAATGTGGGTTTTTTAGTTTATTAAAGTAGATACTTACCTTAAAATGATTAAACAGATCAAATGAAAATCCAGGGTAATAAAAAAGGAAATGAGACAATACATAACATATCCAAAGAATGGATTAGACCTGAATTTAAATGATTCATTCATATTCGTGTCTTAGGAGTATAAAATAAAACACGTACAACATGAATGCTAAGCAGATTTTATTTAGAGTGACTAATTGACTCATGCAAAGTGAAGCAATAGTGTAGATTATAATGATACTGCATGTATGAACACCCTTAAAGTTGTTTGGACCACTTTCTTTAAATGAAACTACACACTATGGTCCTACTCATTTTCTCCATGTCAGATCAGTAAAGTTTGATGTAAAACTACAGACAACACAAAAGGCTATTTATGCTTTCACATTTGAAAAGCCAGTGATCTAAAATAAGATCAGTGCAGGCACATATACATACTATATTGCTGATTTCCTAATGAAATAATTTCATTTCTTCTATTAAAATGTTTTAACAGAGAATATGCTGGTGTTATTTCAGAACAACCTTTTGATGCCAATTCTCAGCTTCACTATGTACTCAACACAGTTATCAGCAGAGACATTTAACCTCCTGCTGTCAGGAGGTTGGGTTTATTAATAATGATGAAGATGACAATATGTGATTTAAACCTGAGCCATACCAAAATAGAAGGGGTTTCCGTGAAAAAACAGAGGAGAGCAAAGAAGCTGTAAAACATTATTAGATTTTAATGAGGAATATGCTACGGCATCAACATAAAAGGATGAAAGGATAAAGCTTTTAGCACAGACATTATGTCAAGTTAACATAAAAAAAATTGATTAGTAAGGGGAAACTTTTAGCACATATTACAAAGAGCTTAATACTGGGGTGTTAAAGAGAAAAGGATGCATATTTTTCAGAATCAGACACATTCAATTGTAGTAATGCACTTCCCATACTTGGGTAGGTGTTTCTATATAAGGAAAAAGTTACACTTTACTCCTGGACTTATTAGGAGATTCGCCTGGAAGGTTCTGTACATGTCCCTCTGTGGTTGGCTGAGTGCCAAGAGAGAAACACCTGTTGGACCTTTCCTCTGTCCGTCAAGCCCTGTAAGCTTTCCTATTGGGAATTTTCNTTCAATTAGTAAAAAAATCTTTCCTTGCATAACTTTTTCACAGAATCCACTGGAACTTTCATGTTCAGAGACAGTTTTAGATTTAGATTCTATTGCATTCACATTTACATTTCACAGACTCTAAAAGAAGAACTAAATAAAGCAAAATTACATACCAAATCCTGCACTAAATTTATCCTAAAATTAAATCATGTTTCTCTTCTTTAGCCAATTATCTTAAAAGAAAAAAAATAATTTCTCTGTTTTTGTCTAATACTTAAGTTTTAGGTAAATCTTGCCAATAGTAGCACCATTTTCTGCCTCATAAAACATAGTACAACATTATGAAGCCAGTAGGATAGATGGACTTGGTTCATTTTTTAAAATAGATGGATAATTGCTTTCCTATTGAAACTCTCTTTGGACTTAGTGTGTGTTCCCACCTTTCATTGAAGGCAGTAGTAAATCAGGAAAGACATGGGAGACAAGACCATGCATCAGCAGTGACTGTGCTTTTCTTTAATTCTATTTTCTCTCATGTTTATAGATTGGATAGTGAATGAAGATTAAAAAAATCAAGACAGAATAAGGATTCTTCTAAATTACCTGAAAACATGACAGCGATCAAACAAAAAAAAACAAACAAGAAAAGTGAATGAATAAAACAAAAAAAAAAATTTCCGAAGAAACTTCCCAACAAAACCTAAGAAGATTCAAAAGAAGAAATCCAAATTACTCTTTTTTTAATAATCACATTATTTCTTTTTCCATTGCTAAAATATTTGCTTTTTTCTGTAACTATTTATTGCAAATTTTATTCTTGCCTACATTCATTTAGATACTAACAGATTTACTTCTTCAGCTCTATTGCAAAGAATTTCAAAAGTGGTAGATTATTAAGGAGCAAATAGATGAATGTGCATGAAATTCCAGACCCAAGAATCCTTCAAACATTCAAAGCCCCAAAGGCTCTTTAATATCTTTAATACACAGTACAAAAACAAACAAACAAACAAACAAACAAAAACAAAACAAAACAAAACAAAAAAAAACCAAACAAACCAACCAAAAACAAACAAAAAGTAAAAGAAAAAGAAAAAAAAAATTAGCAACACAAATTAGTGGTCTTGTCTTTCAGATATTTCATTCATTTCTGTTAACTGCTGGAGCTTAGAATTCTACCTGTGACCCACTGTTTGTCCAAAACAACCCAAAGATTTTTTCTGGAAATATCTGCAGTTTTCAACAAATTAGAGAAATTTTTCAAATATACCTTCAAGTTCTCTATCTCAAAAATACTCCATAAAAATCACAGAGCTATGAGAAACTATTAACAATTTGGTTAAAAGCAAGAGAACTCACAAATTATAGTGTGACTTTTTTATTGTATGATTCTTCATGGGTTATCTATACATCATTTTTAAGAACATGATAATTTCAGAATCAGCTAAGGTTGGAAGGGACCCCCGAAGGTCATACAGTCCAACCTTCCTGCTCTAGCAGAGTCATCCTAGAACGTGTTATTCAGGTTTATGTCCAGGCAGCTTTTGAATATCTCTAGTGAGAAAGACCCCACAACTTCTCTGGGCAATCTGTTCTGGTGCTCAGTCAACCACATATTAAAGTTCTTCCTCACGTTCAGTTGGAACTTTCTGTATTTCAGTTGTCTGTGGTCTCCTGTCTTTGGCACAAATAAGTAGACCCTGGCTCCATGCTCCTGAGACCCACCCTTCAAATATTGATATTGGTGAATTTCCCTGTCAGTAATCTGGCTGAACAGGGCCTTCTCAAGCCTAAGCAGGGACTACTCTCTCAGCCTTTCCTCAAAAGAGAGATTATCCACTCCCCTAGTGTTTGTTGTCTTCCCCTGGACCTGCTCCTGGATCTCCATGTCTCTCTTGTCCTGAGGAGCCCAGAACTGGACACAGCACTGCAGGTGCAGCTTCACTAATGCTAAGTGGAAAGACAGGATCTCATCCCTTGACCTGCTGGCTGTGCTCTTCCTAATGCATCCCAATGGCTTTCTTGGACACCAGAATGCTGCAGGATCATGGACAACTTGTTATCCACCAG
Source organism: Aegithalos caudatus (assembly GCA_013389925.1). NCBI lineage: Eukaryota > Metazoa > Chordata > Aves > Passeriformes > Aegithalidae > Aegithalos > Aegithalos caudatus. The sequence goes on from WEIU01004715.1 coordinate 32,248, forward strand.
GACCCCCAGGTTTTTCTCTTCAGAGCTGCTTTCCAGAAAAATAAAAGAAATAATGGGATCTACATTCCTAAACGAGTAGATTTAATATAATGTCTTATTTCACTTATTCCCAAGATTTGAATTCTCTTTTGTTATTAAAATATAATGACAAATACAAATAATGAAAAATTCAAAATATAATGTGGCAGCAATGCACCGTATGCAGCAGTGCCAAAACCAGTATGGACTTTATGTTGACCTGTAAGTAGAAGTATCAATACTGAGTCTTACTGCAGTTTACTTGGTAACAAAGCTCACTTCAGATTTTTAGCCCTAAAGTCAAAAGGTCCAGAGAGGCTTTTATTGCTACTTTTTGAAAAATTAAAAGTATTGCCCCACAGAATTTAATTTGTGTAATTTCTCCAGGGAGATTTTAAGTATAGAATGTAAAGCAGTAGAAGAGACCCCCAGAGTGCTGTCAGCCTGGGCAAGAGCTCTATTCTTGTGCCAAAGGGTTTATTTCCAAGCAGTAAGTTTTTCCTCAGAGGCCCTAAACACTCTTGTCTCCAAATGTACTCTGTGCCAGAACCTTTCATAAAGGTTTCTCATGTGACGTATTTGCTGTAAGCGCTGTCATAAAAATCGTGTGAGAAATAACACAGTAGAAGAGCTAGAGGACTTTCTGAGACCCACTTTCAATCTGGTTTTTTGGGGGGGGGTTTTTTGTTTGTTTGTTTGTTTTTGTTTTTGTTTTTTTTTAGCCAGCCTGTAAGTATAATTGAACAAAGATTTTCTCAAGGATATCTGGCAAGTGTTTTCCTGAGGTCTAGATACCAATCCACAACAGAATACTTGATAATACTTAATTTAACCTGAGAGTTACGTGATATGTAATCTGCAACTATTTTTTCTGATGTTTATGATGGTGTTATCTCACTTTATATCAATTTACATCTTTATAGTCAATCGCTTTTCAGGACTTGTGACTGGGAAAGTTAAGCCTCTTAAAAGAGTTTATGAATTCACACTCATACTTTTTAAATTTATTAATATAAGCTGAAAATACTTTTCTAGTTGTGAAGAGACCATTAGTTATATTGACCTTTTCCGCTGGAAATAAGCAAATAATAATCATAATCTCATATTATTTTCTCTTTTCCTCCTATGATCAGATTGCCATTTACTGCTTAAATTGAATTCTCTTTTTACTGTAATATCCCTTAAAAAAAAAAAAAAAAAAAAAAAAAAAATTGAAAAACTACTTACTAAACTCAGCTGNGTGATTCATCTGTTTGCTCCAGAAGGCAAATATTATAAAATAGTAATCATCCCCTATCCATCCTCCCTCCCATAGCTTTTATACCTAAGCTGACATCATATAGTATGGAATAGCCTTTAGGTTAATTTGGGTCAGCTGGCCTGGTTATGTCCCAGGATATTGCCCACTGCCAGCCCCCTGATGGGAAGGGGAGATGATGCTGTGCCAGCCCAGCCACAGCCAAAACACTGGAGGGTTTTCAACTCCTTTCCAGCTACCAGGGTAAAGCACAGCACTCTGAGGGCTGCTGTGGGAAAATGAACTCCTGCTCAGCCAGACCAAATAGATTCTCATTGTTTGATCTTGCCCTTGTAAAAAAAAAAAAAAAAA
>WEIU01004720.1:0-28429 GCA_013389925.1 Aegithalos caudatus
TGTCACACATAACACACACTGTCCGAGTGCAGCAGCAGGAGCTGGGGCAGCGGAGGCATGGCTGAGGCTCTGCACAGTGCCCACCTGGGCTGGGATGCTGCCCTTCACCTCCTGAGCTTGTCAGCAGCTTCCTGACGTGGTGGAGGGACTGTGGCAGCAGCTGGAGCTTCTGTATTTAACAGACACCGCAGTGCACAACAACCTGTGTCCCACCAGGCTCTGCCTGTGCCCACTGGAACCTCTGCCTGGAACGGCTGAGTGGGATGGAGCACATGGCAGCCACCACTAATGACCAGCTCCTACAGATTGTGCATGCAGAGAGCAGCACAGGTCACAGAGGGAGTCAGGGGAAAGGAGCCTGCACAAAGGATTTGTGCCTGGCTCCTGGGGGCTGGCGTGGCTGGGGGCTGCAGATGCCAAGGAAGGACAGGATGGAGAGGCAGGAGCACAAAGTGGGGAGGCAGCAACAGCAGCAATGCAATAACACATTTCTTTATTTCACTTTTAGAAAGATGAGGAGGAGCTCAGTCTCATGCTGTTAAATAGTAGATCCCACACCTGGGACTCACCATGGAAAAGCATTCCAGCCTTAACATTCAGTTAAACTTGTCCTGATGCTTTCCAGCTGTGCTGCCCCTTTCACAGCCTGAACCTTTCACTGGGAGCTGTGGCATCATTGTCTGAGCTACCAAACCCAGGGGTGTCCTGGGAAACAGACCCATGTTTGAAGGTCACACTGCTCATTTTTCTGGAATTTGGACACACAAACATATATCACACTTTTTTTTTTTTTTTCCATGTGCTGAAGTTTTTAATTTTCATTAGGAGTTTTTATGTGGTCATTTAGCATCCAGCTTTGTCTCAGAGATCACACAGGTGGAGGGCAGCTGCATGTGTCTGTATTTAAGGTGCTGGTGGCTCTGCTGGTCCCAGAGCCCCAGGGGGTGTGATGGGGATGGGATGTTTTGTTCATCCCAACTGTTAGCTTTACTTCAGCCACAGAATTGCAGCAGCTCTGCAGAGCTGTCCCTGCAGCAGGGCCAGGCATGACAGGATTCACCTGGGCAAAGGGACACGAGGCTGAAGTGGCTTCAGTGAACTTCAGTAAAATTAATATTCTAAAAATCTACTGCAATTATTCTCAGTGTTTGATCAAGCCAGGTACTGATCAACTACATCCACTTGATTAATAGCAAGCAGTTACTACAGAAACAGACACTAACAATCTACCATTTCAGTGTGTCAAATGCACATAATTACTCATCATGGATACTATTTATATACCCACATACTGCTAAGTGAAAGAATGCTTTCATCCTGGTTTTATCATTTCTAGATTAAATCACAGTTTTTCCTATTTCCTCCAGACAGCAGCTCAGCCCCACAATTTTCTCTCCAAATGACAGGCAATTCTTTTAAGCACATTGAATTATTTTTTCCAGGTGGTGGTTCAGTTGAAATTAAATGTTACTCTTTAACATTGCTCAGCAGTACAGCTGTGGCACACAAAGATGACAACTTTAGTATTCCAGCCAACTTGGAAATCAGAATTAAAAAGAGGACATTAAATTCAGTGTTATTTACTCCAAGTGAGCACAGGCAGCCAGCTCCTTTTTCCTGGCATGAGGGTGTAAGGAGCACAGGAGAAGTGACAACTCTCATGTGCTGAAGGCTGGAAAGAGCCTTGGAGCTCACCCCACCAGCTTAAAGACCTGGGCTCCACAATCAAATAAGTACTGGAAGATTTGATTTTTATTGTCATTTTTAATCTCTTAGGGGTTTGATTTCCCAGCAGCTGGTGAAGAACGTGGTTACCTCCCTCCCCCTGGGAGCAGCCAAGGCTCTGTGTCCCAGGGAGCAGAGTGAGGTCCCCGGCTGGCAGGGACACACAGGCACCTCCTTTGCAAGAGCAGACTGAGGGGAGATGTCAGGGAAAGGCAAGGAATGTGTCTGGGAACAAAGAGGCCACTCTGCCATCACTCCAAGCTCACTGGCTGTTCTCCCCAGATCCCACACCCTCATCACCACCTAGCTACACTGATAAAGTGCCTTTTGATCCAACTGAGGCTTTGCTGCCCCAGAATTAACCTGGATAATTATTTTGTATCCATATTTCCCTTGCTTTGTCCACAGAGGCTCAGTTAGAAGCCAACATTAATGTGAATAACAGAGGAAGGTTGAACTAATCTCGACCAAGAATTACAGAAGCTCATGGGATAAAGCCCAGCAGTAGCCATGTGTTCAGGTGCTCTGCTGAGTGAAATGTGCAGATATGAGTAAAAGATGAAAAATCCAAAGTATTTGTTTGATAAATGTAGAGCAAATAGCTCAGATATTTTTTGTCTGGAAGGAACTGCATGCACTGAAGCACCAACATTTTATAAAAGTCGTATTCTATAATTTTGCAAATTGGTAACAAAAGAGGAGGGCAATGATACTATAGATTAAGGCAAAGTAAATCCATGCTTGTGCATCTGCTCAGCCTAACCATGGAACAACAGTGCCTCCCAATGATCAGAGTGTAACTCTGAAGGTTCATATATTGCTTGTCACTATCTCCTCTTGCTTGTCTCTGGTACTTCATGTATTATTTCAACCTGAACATCTCAGCAGATCTCTCTGCCAAGAAAGCTTTCATATTGAACTACAAAATTAAAAGGTTATCACAGAATCAGCATATATATCCCCTGCCAGAATATTCTGTTCTTTATTTGCAAGCAAAAGCCCTCAGTGACAACAAGACCTGAAACATGGATGTGTGGATCCCCAAGGATACCTGGCAGTAGTGTGTTGGGAGCGTTCCTGCAGTTGTGACTGTTCTGGTCAGTGACACATGCAAGGTCTCAGTTAAGCACACAGGTACTGCTTTTCTTAACTGATTGCAGAAATAATTCACCAAATAAAATTAACATCTCATCTTTTTTCTATCCCAAACCAGGTCCCGATTATTTCAGCTCCAAGAATCTTGCACTGCAAGCCCAGAAAAAGATCCTGAGTAAAATGGCAACCAAAACCATGGCTAACATGCTAATCGATGACACAAGCAGTGAAATCTTCGACGAGCTGTACAAAGTAACAAAGGAACACACCAGAAACAAAAAGGAAGCCCATAAAATCATGAAAGACCTGATCAAAGTGGCAATAAAAATCGGCATCCTCTACCGAAATAACCAGTTCAACCAGGAAGAGCTGGAGATCGTAGACAAGTTCAGGAAGAAGCTGAACCAAACTGCCATGACAATCGTCAGCTTCTACGAGGTGGAGTACACGTTTGACAGGAACGTGCTGGCAGAACTGCTGACCGAGTGCAAAGAGCTGGTGCACGAACTCGTGGGGCGGCACCTGACAGCGCGCTCCCACGGGCGCATCAACCACGTCTTCAACCACTTCGCGGACGTGGAGTTCCTGTCCGCCCTCTACAGCCTGGACGGGGATTGCCGGCCCTACCTCAAAAAGATCTGCAACGGCATCAACAAACTGCTCGACGAGAAGGTTCTCTGAAACTGCGCTCAGAGGCAAGGAACCGACCAAAAACTTCTCTCTAGAACTGGCCACCCTTCCTAAGCCATGGTAGGCAAGCAAGCTTCCTTCCCATCAGTCTTACTGCAGTCCCCGGCAGGGCCCAGATGGTGCTCACCAGGCTCGTGGTGAAGTGGAAAACTGAAATCAGAAAGCTGTCGATTTTAATGTTTTGTTCAGATAATTCAGTCTTTTTCAAGGAGCGGAGTGGAAAAGGCTGCTGATACCTGTTGTTCAGACACAGATTGCTATTCACCATGATCTCACTAGCTTTGTGTTCAAGGCTGAACCTGTGAACAGAAAGTAAACTCAGATGCATGGCTATGTAAAAATAGACAGATGAAGGCAAGAGCGATGCATGGAATTTACCCCCAAGGCCCTTGGTGCATACAATTTTATTACTTCCAGGTTAACTGAAAAAGCTTTGACAGAAAGTAGGGCTGTAATGGATTGAGTTCACTCTTTCAAAAGGATCAGGAATCAATATGAGAAAACATCTCTGATTTTACATGGTATATAAATTTAATAAGAGAGTAACAAATCATACAAACTGAAGTGGGAGAAAAATCTAAAGATCTGCTCTATGAAGCAACAGTTTCATCAGTTTACATTTATACCTGCTAACAACACAGAGAAGGTTTCATTTAAATTTGAAAAGCAGCTCAGTGGTTCAAGCTCAAAGGTAGGTGAAGTAGTACAGCAGTTCCCTCTCTCTCAGGGCTTGTGTATTGGGTGACATCAGGTGAGTGCACACTGCAGGTTGTGCTGCTCTTACTGTTCTGCCTGACAGAACAAAATACTCTTTGTGGAGGTTTTCAAATTGCCCTTGTGAGGAGCAGCATTCCTGAGACACCAACGTTTACACCCCTGGTCCTCAAAATACTCAGCCTAGATAAGACTCTTGGTTTAATGTACCCATGACATTTGTGCCTACAGTAAATCAGAGGTGGGATAAAAAGGAACCCATCCACTACTCCTGCAGTGCCTCTGAGTGTAGCATATCCACAGTAGTCAAAAGAGAACAGCCTTAGTGACTCTGGTGAGTTTCTGGAGCAAGCTTTTGTTCAGAATGTTTTCAGTGAATTCTCTGGGTTTTTTTTTTTTTTGAAACAAAATGCAGTGATGTCTTCAAACAAAACACTTTGCCAAGAACAAGTGGATTTTGTACAGTTGTGGTTGGACACAGGGAGTGTGGGAGCAGAGTGGATGCTCTGGCTGCCACTTGCAGAGGTAGGTGCAGACTGACCCAGAGTGAAAAACACATGTTCAGAAATCTCTCCTCTCCTTGTCCTCTCCATCTTACCCTCCAGAGTCATCTCTGTCTCCTGACACTGCAGTATCAGGAACCCTTTCCTTTCAGCTGACACAGAGAGCAGACAGTGCCATCATCTGGGGGTAATACCTTCCACATCATGTATGCTATGATAGAGAGATGCATGTATCTGAAAGTTGACAAAGACAAGAAAATATATTTGAAAGCCATTCCTCTCTAAGGGAAGTTTATACGTTGTTCACTCATTATTTTAGGATAAGAAAAAAAAAGTTTCTCATTTAAATAAATTCTTGAATACTATAGTATTAAAACTGTTCAAAATTCTTACTCCCTTCTGTGTTTCTTCACCCCAGAGTAACTATATTTTCTTTCTTGCAACAGGAGTTTTTATTGTCATACCTTTATACAGTTGAGAATACACATGCCCAGGTCATGTACTCACTTGGGTGAGATGAATTTTCACCTGTCCCCACAAGAACTCATTTGAAGCACAGTAAAAATGAGACATTGGCAGAACAGTTTTTAATGGTGTAAATTTCCCCCACGTATGTATTTCCTTTAACCATTAAAAGTAGATTTAGTTACAATGAAGATGGAAAACCCCTTTGCAACACAGAAATGAGACAGCAACATTTGGGGGTTACAAGTTCAGCCAGTTGCAGAGCCATATTTACCTGCATCATTACCTGCATTTCTTCCAGGCATGTACTTGTCAACTGATGCTTTTGAACAGTATTTCTTGTATCCAAGGCTCCTGTCCCAGTGCACATGTCAGATTTTGTGTGTTTCATTTGTGGCAAACAAATTTAAGTTCTTCTTTTAAAGCCAGAAAAAGATTATTCAACATTCAAGATGTCTAAATGAAAGGGATATCCTGTACTTGTGACTTTTTGTGTGTTTCAAGTATCAATATTCAGATTCTGGTATTTTAAACACACCAGCTGAACATCTGTTGTTTTATTTAAAAATAATCTGAGTAGCCTTAAGGAAAGATATGTTTTCAAGTATTTCTCATACTTGCATATCCTGTATATTCATTGTTTACTTTTGTACTTGTAGCTTGGTATGTAACAACGTTGCTAAAATATGGGCAATGTTCAGGTCACCTTAAATATATTATGTATTATCACATTTGTGGATTAAAAATGTGTGATTACTGCCCTTTTTGTTTCCTTTTAATTTATTTATCCTACTACCTCTATTGTATCACAAGCACACATCAGCAGTAAGAGTAGATACCACAAGCCAAAATCTCACTCTCCCAAGGACCTTCTTGCACCTTTCCCATGATATATTCAGCCCAGTTTAGCTTAATGTGATTTAAGGTAGATGGAAGACACATTCCTGACAGATTTCACAGCCCTGTCCTAAACATGGAGGTGTTGGAACCTACCAGAACATTTTAACAGCAAGCATTTATTCTCCTGACCTTATTCCCAGAAAAGGCAAACTGCTTTGGCTGAAAGAGCTCATAATTTGCAAACAACTCACATGGCAATTATACTGAAAGCAATGAAATACTGGCACAAAGAGAAAACTGACAACTACCTTAAAATCAAACTTTAAAGCAATCTCCTTAAGTGGTACTTTGAGCCTTCCTGCTGCTAAAACATTGCTGTCAGGTTGATTTTATGAATCATATCATGGCAGGACACAATATTCTTTGCTTCAACACTGCCAACTTTATATAATAAAGACAAGAATGTTAATGTTCAAGGAACTCCCATGGGAATGACCACTCCTCATGTTAATGATATGGTGCCTGTGCCACAGAGCTGCACATCATACTGAACATGTGATCTGATGTGTGCTAGGGAAATGTTCTCAGAGACTCACACATAAATAGCTGACCCTGAAGAGAACCGAGCAGCAATGCACAATTAAGTTTAACCACAGCAACAGAAATGCAAAAAGCAAGTTTTAACTGGATGACTTAAGCAGGTCTATTTTTGTTTTTACATAAATCAATGCCAGAAAAAGACCACGCACTGTCTTACCCACACAGAAGAAGATAATACAGCTTTTTATGCTGAAAAACTACTGGTGGGACTCTACAGGAGAGAAACATTCTTCTGATACTTAGAAACCATCAGTGTCATTTATGAGCTACTTACAAGTACAGGAAAACCTCAAGGTAGTGCCATCCATTACACAGAATTACCCTTTTGGGTCCTTACAGAATGAGGATGATTTGGGAATACTTAGCAGAAAGTAATATAATCCAACAGATTTAGTCTGTATCTAAGAAAACATCCTGCTTCACACTGCCATGTTGCACTTCCTCCAGTTTTCCCACCAAAGTGTTTGTTGCAGAAAAAATACCTGAAAATACTTGGGGTAAGGAGGAAGAAGCTGACAAACAGTTGAAATACAGATCCAATACAATCACTTTCCTGCTGATTCCCAATTGTCCAGAACTCACAGGGTACACTGCAGTAGAACAGAGGCCTCCTGGTACCTAAGGGTTTGGTCCAGTCCCTGTTAACCTGCCAGGTCAGCACAGACTGACTGGGCTCTGGCTGCCTCTGGAACCAACAACCCCTCCATGCAAACTGGTTATGTGCTCTCTTCCCTCTAGCCTGCTTCTCTGCACCTCCTTTCCCTGCCTGGAAAACAGGTTCATCCTTCAGGATCAACCAAGCCACAGTGAAAATTGTAACACTATGGAAGATGAGGATACTGATGACAGAATTTTCAGTCCAGAACTGGATGGAGTAATATTCCTTTGCAGAGTTACCTCTGCAGCTGTTTCTGACACAGCTGGATGCTGGATCAAGATCAGGATTGCCAGCACTGAAATGCTGAGGTTCCCCAGGGCCTGAGCTCCCCACCTCAGCCAGGACTCCAGCTTTGTTACACAGCAGCAGCTTTGTTACACCAAACAGCCTCTGCCTCAGTCAGGGCATCAGCCACCTTCAGTTCAGCCAATGTCACACTTCCCAGGCTCTCAACTCCACACCAATCACTTATGTTTGCATGGAATTTAAAAATATGCTATTCCTGTCAGCTGTGAATAACAGAAGATACTGAAATCTCCTGTGATGCCTAAAAACAAAATCACACTCTGGCACTATTCCAAAAAAATGGACTGGATACTGTGAGCTGGCATACAATGCTGCTGAAAAAGTGTAGTCCTTCACTGTTTGGACATCTCCAACTGAGAAACAGGACATTTAGATTATTGGATTAATGGATTCAAGACTTCTGTGATGTTACACTCTTCATCAGATGCAAAGAGAAACAATTAGAATAGGAGCTAGTTCTTAATATGCAGAAGCACTGCTACATGAGATGGAAAAGAACATTAAACAAGTATCAAACTAATTTTTAAAATAAAACTGAATTTTATTAAACTGCAAGAAATGCAAATATGGTGATAGATTCAGAACAGTATTTGTTGGGCAACCCAAAAATAAGGACTAACACAGGTACAATGCCCTGCAAACTCCTTTAAGTGATGTTACCATAAAGCAATTAGAATCAGAATACTGACAGCTTAACATACACTATTCATACAGTGAAAAAGGTTACAGAGAACATTACATCAACAACAGAAGGCATTGTTGTCTTTGCAGTTCTTTAAACACCAGGACAGAGAACATCTCCTTGCAGAAATGGTTTAAATGCATAGGCCACAAACAGATATTTGTATTAGAGTTCCTAAGATTACAGAAGTCCAATTGCATAACACAAGTCTGATTTACCAGCACGGAAATCGTCTGCTGGAAATGATTCCACTATAAATCAGTTTTCATTTACATAAACTGTCTTGAAGTGCCAAGTAAACATTAAGGTATGCAGAACATTAAATATATTTACAGGTTCAGTGCACTTTAAATTCCTCAGTAAGAGGTACTGAAACAACAATAAAAAAGGAACTTTGCTTGGATGATTATACTTGTGATAACACAAGTAGCTTGACTTAAAAAACAATTGTTATCAGCACATTAACATTCTTACAATAATTTCATGAACATTTACCAAGACATCAGCAAAGTAAAAGAATACTTTATTTTCCTTAATAACCAGTGCTTATCAGGTGAGAATCAGTAATGCTGAAATATGAGTTTCCTTTTTACTATTAAACACATGAAGGAGAGAATTTACCACGGAATCCCTTTGTACCATGTCTGAACTGTGTGTACAATCTTGGATGCTTAAACAGAAAACGTGACCATCTATAAATAACACTAACCAGTGCTATTTTTCATTTAGCATCTAAATAAATTAAGATTGCTGGATTTTCAAGATTGTGAGGTTACTTCAGGAAGAGGAGACAATCTGCTCAAGCATTTTCCATGTTTGCTGCTCTGATTTAATCCCTCATGCCTTGCTGCAGTTCTCAGCCATGCACACACAACACAGCCACATCTCTGCAAGTCAGACATTTGATGAGTCATACTGAGGCTATAAATAATTAGAAGTAAAAATAAATGGAAGTTTTCCCCCTGTGAATTTTCATGCACAGGGATTTTGGCCAGATTAAATGTATAGGGTGGACTGGGAAGCAATGAACCTGTTCACTACCCAAAAATAAAGGAGCCAACACGTCCACAGCCAAGAGCCCCCAGCTCAGTCACCTCAGACTTGATCCATGTAGAACTTCATCCTAAACATGCAGAAATACTCAGTGACTGTCACACACCCCTATGCAGAGGGAATGGGACTGAAATACAGGGCAGGAAGAACTGCAGACAGGAACTAACCTGAAGGGCTTTAGATAATCCCCCAGGAGAAGCTTCCAAACAGTTTCACATGCCTGACTCCTATTAAAAACCTCTTTAGATATTATCCCTTCCATGGTAAATATCAAAGATCAATCATGGGAAGTGTTTTGCTCCCTAGAATCTTTTAACTATTTTAAAACCACACCTTAGTTGCTACATAAATTATTTTACATAACCACCAATATGGGTCTTGTTGTCAGCAGTGCTTAAAAATAGCTTTAGAAAAATTATCAAAATAAAATTAGTTAACTGATCAAGTCTGACCTCATAATGGAAATATGTTTTCTTCAAAATCATATTTCAGGAGTTGCCATGAAGAATAAGTGCTGGCATTTATAAAAGCTGTGTAATAAAAATAAATACTTTCAGTCATTTACAACAAAATTAATATACATTTCACTTACACAGGTAACAATACTTGAATGTACTGTACAGTCCTGAGCATGTTTTTGCAGGGGTAATTTAGGTCACCATTTTTCCCCTGCAAGTCCACTTGGACATTGCCAGCTGGAAGAAAATTTTTAATACTCAAAGAAGCAGTATCTTAGTTCAGCTTTGGTAATTATCTGTGCAACTGTATAAATCTTTGATTTGCTTTCACACACCAAACAGATTAAGGCAGGCACTATTGTTGTTAGGATTCCTCCATCACCTTCTGACACTGGTAGAGCAAACCATCTGGAAGAGCAGCACAAGGGGACCTGAACCAGAGGGCCAGCATCCCTGAGTGGGTACGGCAGTGCAGCAGGCAGGGCACACAGGGAAGGAGCTGGCAGGCCAGGATTCCCTCATTACCTGAGACCACAGGAAAAAATGAACTGACAATTACCAAAGTTAACAAATGCTGTAGCAGACTTCACAGAAAATGCATCTTTCACGCTCCATGTCTGCTGTTTTCCCCTACTCTTACCTCCAACTCACAGAACACATCACCACAACTCATGCCAAAATCCCAGCTTGTCATCCAGCTTCATTCCCTTCTTGTCCTACCCAGAACTCTTCACAGTGCAAGTTTCCTCCTTTGTAAATTCCACTCTTTGCTGAACACTTGTACCTTTCAATCACCTTCTCACAGACCCCTGAGTGAGGCAAAGTCCATGGGACACCAGCCCCTTGTTTACCATGCTCCCAAACAGTCCCTGCCTTAAGTAACATACTCTCTTCCATGTACTTGAGCTCCTGGGACAAATTATCCTGTGAGCAACCCTACAGTACAATTCCACTTACCTATGATGTCAACTCTGTGGAGTTTCAGCTTCTGTTGCAGGGTATCCAGGGCTGCTGACAGGGAATCTTGGCAAGATGACATTTTTATATTCTGTTTCACATCATTGGAGAGGGACAACCACAGCTTCCCAAAGTCTTCTGTAGTCATTTCCATTGGCCTAAAAGGAAATTAATCACATTTCTTAGCCAAATAATATATATAAATCAGAGTATCTTTGGTCTCAATAAAACCCTGTATATGGAAGCAACTAGACAATAGAACATAAAATAAATAAATACGTAATTAGGGGTCTAATCAAACACCTCCTCTTCTCAGCTTAACATTTAAAAAAGGCTTCTATTCCTTGCTTTAGATTTCTAAATTTAAAACAATTAATTTTTGAATTTTACTTCAAAACAAAAAAGTCTGTTGAACAAAGGACAGTTGTTTTTTTCCTACTCCTAAAATAAATGTAGTGTTGAAAAATGAAAAGAATGTGATGAGCATTCTTCTTCCTCTGCAAAAGTTGTCAACCTTTTCATACAATGTTCTGGTCTCTGCACTCAAACCACTTGTTTCCTCTTGACATGTTTACATCATGCCATATTTTAAAGCATCATGTCCTTCTGTTCTCTGTTCTGTTAACCTCTTCAAAAACAGTTACTGTCAATATTCTCCCTGCATTTGTACTTCTTGCTGGAACTCTACACCCTTTTTGCAAGTGTAAAATAACCCTTTATTATCTTTACCAGCCATCTCAGATTTGAATTAGCTGCTCAAGGTGAAGCTTTATATTTTCATAGTCAATACCCAAATCATCCTACCCTTGTCTGAGCTGAATACAAGTGTTTTTAAAAACTGCAGCTTATTTTATTTACCTGATGAAGTCCATCAATGATAAAGTTACTGAAAATTCAAGGCGAGTTTCCACCTCTGACTGGTAACTAACAGAGCCAGAAAGAATTGCCTGTGTACAGACTTTGTTCATCCTCACACTTTTCTGGCAATGTTCCACACTTTGAGCTTCAATTACAGGAAACTGGGAGGTAGCACTCTCCAAAATCTATATAATGTCATAAAAGGAATAAAGAACATAAGTCTTGCTGTCAAGTTGTACAAGTGATTCAGATACAGCTATAAAACTGTGTAAGTGCCTTTTATTTCTGTTGGTTTTTCTTGGAGTATTTGACAAATGAACAGAGCTACCATTTCTCAGCCCTTATGAAGGATAAATCAATCATTAATACCCACAAACATTCTATGAATTGCACAGTACAGTGAAATTTATCTCTGCCAATTGGCTTCTCCCAGCTCCAAAGAACTGCACCAAGAACCTGAATGCTGTAGCTCAGTCCCAACATAAACTAATATACAAGCAAACAGCATCCCAACACACTTTTAGCTATATGCTAAAAGAAAGAAGTTGAGAAAACATCCTTAATAAAAAGGAGGATTTCTAAATTACTAAGCAGTCCCTGGCTCGCCAAACAAAGTGGTAACAAATTCTATCCATGGTGGTGGTCTGGGTGGGAATTTAAGTGAATTACAAGAAAAATCTAGACAGGAGATGCTCACTCTCTATCAATGCCAAGACAAGTTTGATTCAAGTCACAAATGGAAAGGAAAGGGACTCCATAACCAATTAGCAGTTCCTTGATTAAGTTAATTCTAGAAAAACGATCTGCTTAATTTTCATTTACCAGTTATCACTTGCTGAGTTGTTTTAATAATTCTGTGCTTCTTTTAGCAAAATCTGTGCATAGTCATACCAACTGTCAATTCCCAAATGTCTTTCCAAAGATTTAAACGAAGTTTTAATTATGACTATAATATGCTTTTACCAATCATATTTAAATCCCTAATGTAGCCAATGCAAAAAAATCTGTTCAACTCCTCAGCACCCTCAACTAAATGCATGAGAGAGCCATGACTAATGGCTTTGAAAACAAAACTGAAAGAAGCTCACACCAATTTGGTGTCAGGAAAGGATCATGTTTGCCTGTCAGGTGAATGAATGCACAAATGAATGCACAAGCACACCCAGACAAAAGGAAGCTACACTGTGAGATAAACTCAAGTCATACTGCTCCAAACAGGACAAGTGAGGTTTTGCATTTGGTTTTTAGTCTTTGCATTCAGAACGGAAAAATCACACACATTTGTTACACAGAGGCAAACAAAATCAAGGTGAATTGAAAAGGTGAAAGGCTAACTTTTATAGCCAATGACAGTAAGTTTATAGTGAGATTTCTTTCACCTCCTTTTAAAAATATGTGTAACAGCTCTACCACAGGTTTTAAGGAAATACTTTGGAAAAAGGCATGGCTATCACATTAAAACAAACACTGCACAGTTAAATGCAAGCAAAAAACAAGTTTCAAGTGAATTTAAAATACAGTGGAAACAAAGTTTCTTACCTGAAAGTGTTCTGTTTCTTCAAACACTAAGTTCACAGCATGAAGTGCAGAAGTGGTTTTATTTGAAACAAAAACAACAAGCAACAGAGAGTCATCTGTCCACACCTTACATAAATGCAGAGCTAAGGCATCACTCTGACCAAGTCCCACTCCTTCAGAGTGGGGAAGCCCTTCAAGTTCTTCTGGTAAGGAAGGGACCAGGGGTGTTTTACTGGCACTTTCACATTGAGCACTTGGAGAAGGCTGAAAAATTTCAATATTACTATCAGCAAACAAAGATGACTGTGACAGCCTGTTAGCTGAAAGTCTGTCATCCAGCACAGATTTTTTGAGGGACTGAGGTGTTTCAAATGCTAAATTGTCTTCTACAATATCTGAAGAACAAGGGGAGGCTTTCCTTAGCCCTGTGTGCATACTTCCCTCAGAGTCTTCCATGTTAACAGGTACTGTATCAAGTAAGGGACCAAAATCTGAAGCAGCACTGTTCTGGAAGTCTGATACCTCCTCATTCAGCTGCTGAGTTTCATTTATCTTTGATTTCCTTTTGAACTTCTGAGTAGCTGTGTCTGCTTTGCCCATCTGAAAAGAGGAGGAAAAAAAAAAAAAAAGGTGGAAAAGTTCCTAGCAACTAGCTGTGTACCATTAGTATCATGGAAAAGTGAGGAAGGGCCAACAAATCAAAACAGATGACAAATACAAATAGATTCCAAACATTTTAATGGGTCCCGGGGTTTGCTGTATCTCTTACTGAGTACTAAATTGGCTTATAATGCAAGAATGACTCTAGATTCTCTTAACAAACTAAAAGCTCTTATTAAAGACTAAGCAAAGGTAGTTTCTGGTTAATCAGTGCTAAGTGCCAAGATTTGAGCTGGCTAATATGATGCCAGTCTTAAAAATGTTACCTAATAGTGAATTCTTTTATGTTCCACATACTACCATATATAAATTAAAAATGGTCTTGACATAGGGTGTCAAATTCTAGCCTTAAATCCAAATGAATGGTGACAGCTCTGCAAGGCTGGGTCAAGGAACAGTTGCTCAGGAAAACTGACACTGAAACTTGGAGCAGAAGATGTAAACAAAGAAAAGTTATAGTGAACAAATCAGATCTGCCTCAGAGATTACTTCATCAAACTGTTTCAGGTTTCAATGAAATATCACACTTCAAAAGCAATTCTCAATAGTTTTTCAGTGACATGGGGGGAGGTTTGTCTTATCACCAATTTGATCTCCATTTGATTACGAGTATCTGTAATTTTAAATAACACCATATGTAAACTTTAACCTGTTGAAAGAATCACTTACCAGGCTGACACCAGCACTTGATCCTAGCCCAATGAACAAAGTGGATGCTAACTGCTGCTTCTCTTTGTCTTCCTCAGACAGGCTGGCAGCTTGATCAGGCTGCAATGCAGGAGGCTCCCCCACCTGCCCTGCTAACAAGCTGCCACAAGGCACTGTTTGTGGCTCATCTCCTTTCCCTGTTTTGTTCTCTTTCTTTGGAAGGTAACCTTCTTTTCCCCACAGCTTTCGTACTCCCTCCAGTTTCAGAGTATTTGTCCTAAAAAGGCAAACAAAACAAAGCAGGATCAGCCATATGAACATGTTCATAAAAACATGCCAACACTCTAGCACCATTCACTACTTTGGTACACAAAAAAGTGAGCAGTAAAATATAAAGACTCTGCAAAGGTTTCCTGCATACCAGTTTAGCACAGTATAAATGCAGTTATTAATTTGTATGAAACTGTGGATATGGAATGAATGTGTAGTGCACCAAAAATAAAAGGAGCATCTTACACTGCAAACATTAGCCTCACTTCTTTTAGAAAGATGGCAGAAAAAATTGTAAACAATGTAATCATCAGGCAATCCTGTCCCAATCTTACTGCATTAACTACCACCTAAACTGCAGTCTGTGAAGAAAGTGGAAGTCTGACCACACCAGCTGTTTCACTCATTATTACACAGATGCCACCCCCTGATTTTCTTCTTATGTAACAGAGGTTTCCAAGTTCAACTGCACTCTTTCTAGTTCCATGCAATGAAGCAGAGACCCACAATACTGACAAGAACAGAAGCTCAAATGCACTTCACTTCAAACACAAATTAACTCACTCTTTGTGCCCTGTCTCAGCACTATTCCCAGATGTATCAGAGCCAAAAGATAAACCAGTGGGGGACTGTCTGCCAGTGACACCAGATGAGGACACACTTGAAGCAAACGACAATCCATAAGGTTCAAAATTCAGAGCTGCAAGACAGACAATTTTAAAATTACCAGGAGGCATAAAAAAAAAGTAAGAATGAAATCTATGTTCTGAAAATAGATATCCCTGTACTGATGGACTTCTCAGGCTTTCACTTTAATAATCCCCATAAAGTTCAAATCCTATAGACCAGCAAGGATTATAGTAAGACTTTCTCACCTGCAGAACAGCAATCTATATACATCAGCTAGACAGAGGTGGAACTAAAGCTTAAGATGAATTTAGCTCTTGTCTACAGACAAGAGCTGCATTTAGATACTGTTATTTCAAGAAGATAAATTAACTGTATATTTAAATTGTTAATATTTATCAGGTAATTTACCAGTATTAAATAAATGCAGTAAACTGTCACCTTTTTCCTGAGAAAGCTTCTCCTCTTGTCTCTGGTGATGAGGCTTATATGGTGCTGCACCATGACCAAGACCCTCAGCCACAAACCCATCCAGAAAAGATAAGGAAGCATCTACCTACACAGAATTAAAAAGAATGAAAAGGAAATGAAAACATTTGCTCTATGTGAGCCTGGTGTTACCAGAAGAACATTGTGTCTAACAAGCAAATTGGGAGCTTCAGTCACATCTTCCATATCTACCAGTTAAGATGCTACATGGACAGAATATCTTTTTCATCATTTAGTGTGGAAATTTCATGGTCAAAATCCATAATTGTTAAATAGGAGGCAAACCCTTGGAATTCAAAAGCAGTACCATATCACTAAAGCAGGGCTACCTCATCTTTGAAAAAAACAAAAGACAACTAAAAATAAACCAGTGTATGAAATGATAATTTTGCTAAAAGCTACTCCAGCTTACTTAACTAAACCACCATGGTTCTTTATCTTTCAGTACAGAACACTATGATTCATCCCACATGCCTGAAAAAGTGTTTCTGAAAACTCACTTTAAGCAGACTTACACCAGTGAGAACTTCAAATCCCATTCACTTTGAAAATATCTTTTCACCAAAATATTCATTCCCCTGAACTACAAAGAGGTTCATGAAAAACACACATGGCATGTGCCTTACCACCAGGTCACTGCAGCTAGCATCAAATGGAAGCAAGCTTTTCATCAGTGCTTTGTCTTCACACAGATGCTTCAATTCAAAGGCATATTGTCTCAGGCATGTATCCAGGGAGCTGCTGAGTTCTTGGACTAGTTCATCCACTGTTTTTGAGCTGGAGGTGTGTGATGCTATCTTGGTGACTGCAGCCATTATCCACGCTTTAGTTTCAGAAGTAACAAAAGTCTTCTTCAGAAGGCTGTGCAGCTTTGTCAAAATAACTTCTGGATCAATATCTGTAACAAGACTGAAATATTCTCCCAACACCTATTCAGAAAGGACAAAATAAGAATTTAGAGCAGTGCTTTCAACTTTGAAACTAGAATATAGTACTAAATAACAACATAATAAAACCCACCTCACATTCAAGCAACTATTATTTGAACATGTTCCAAGTTATTTCTTTACCATGTTGTGTTTAATATGTCAAAGGGTTGAAGTGACCTTTGTGTTTACCTCAGACTCCAACTTTTGGCTTTTTAAAAATTAAATAACTGTCTTGAAAAGAAAGCTAAATATAACTAGGCCCTGACAAAACATCATTTCCTCAATCTGCAGCCTCTCCCTTGGGTGGGAGCTGAAGCTTCCCCAGGGATCAGGTAACACCAGCACTTGGCCAGTCATTTGCAGGGCTACAAGAGCATTTCACAGCCATATCTGGCTGATTTGGATGAAGACAGAAGGGCTCTCAGCATGCAGTCAGATTCAGGTGGCTGCTAAGCCATTCCAACAGTCACCTGCCTTAAAGGGAGCAAGTCAGCTGTTCCACAAACCACAAGTTAATAAAACAGATTTCAGCGCGTTAGCTTGACTTCAAGAAAAAATGACTCAAAATTAAAATTTAATAAATATTTATTAAAAACATTATCACCTTTGACAGCTTCCTCAAATCAGTGTATGGAATTCTGACCGTGTGTCTACCTTACCCAACTCATAACTTGCAGGAATTTCTGTGGATACAATTTATCTTCCTCCTCAAGCAATGCTAAGTAGGATTGTACTGCATACATCCGTAGCTGATGATCTTCTTTTCCATCATCAAATCCTAGACAGAAAACAGCACAGTTTCTGAAACACAAACAACATATCCTGCCAAATATTTCAAAGTACATTTTAAGAAAAGAAAACAAACCCAGATTATTAAGGAACATGTCTAATTCTTCAGAGCATGTGGGGAGTTACCTTCAGCTAACAGCCTCAGAAAGTTGCTTGGGATATCAGAATGCACAACATCACCTCCAACTGAGAACACAGCATTCATTGTCTGGATGAACCACTCATTGTTAGGGGCATACGTGGCCAGATGTTAAGGAATGAAATGCTAAGGCATAACTTTTTCTTTCTTATTTAGTGTATTTTCTAAGGAATGTCCATCTTGATCCCCCCAGTAAGTTGGAGATCTGATGGGCAAATATCAGCTCCATCTAACTAAAGAGGAAATACTCTGTATCTTTTGGAAAGTGTTTCCTGTCAATGGTCATGAAAACTGGTGGTCAGTTAGAAAAGTTTTAACTTGCTGCTCTGTTGAAAAAGTTGTGTTTATGCAGACCTTACACACTAGGAACAGGTATGTTCACATTTGTCCTACTCTATTTTAAGCACTCACTTGTCCTGTGCTAGGCTCCCAGATGATCTTTTGCTTACCCAGCATCACTTGATCAATGATAAAAAACCTGTTCTTTTCAGTAGTGCTTCGCTGTTGACTTACCAATTTTACAAAAACATTTTGAAGCACTCCACAGAAATCCCCACTGCTTTTCTTTAAATATATTTAACTTTTGATCAGATTTTGCTAACTTTGAAAGTTGGCTTTTGCCTTCTCTCAGACAAGTCCTGAAAACACAGTTAACGAAGGGAAATTTTTAACAGTACAGAATGTCAGTGTTACTGCATAAGTTTTTGCATACTGCAGGACAACAGAGGTTTTTTTTTAGTACACTACTCCATGCCAAACACTGCACAAACAGGATGATAAGGCAGTTCTCTATTATCAAGAGCTTACAGCTCCAGTTGTCAGAGAAAAACACACACAGAAATCAGGCAGGGGCAGGTCTAACAGTAATGCCTATCATAAGCCAAATCCCTAATCATCACTTCATCTTCTATGGCATTTAAAAAAATCTTTTATTTCTATCAAAATGTGCTGTTCTTAAAATCCATACACTGATGAAAAGTTCTATCAGGGAAGCTCAGCCCCACAATTACAGAACAGCACTTTCAGCAGCACTGAGACATCTCTCTCCGTGCAGTGATATGAGGCTTTAAAGTTTGAATTTAAAACACAAGGTTTTAATGCTAAACTCCAAAGCCAAAATTTGTGTGCAATTAGTTTCTCTCAGTGAAATACAAGAAACACTGTAGTCATTTACGTATGTGCTTTCTTTTGCATACTTCCTTTGCATTTGAAAGGATGGAAAGCACAGCTCTAACACTTCCTACTTCACAAGCTCATGAAAGATGCTTTGATAGGTATCAATGCTATAGGTGCCTGAGCTCTGACTTCAAAGTTTCAGAAAAATAAAAGGGATATTTCTCAGTTATTTCAGAAAAAAGGATATTTCTCAGCTAGTTCTGCTATTTTGCCTCCTAAGTTGATGATAGCATATTCTTCTTTGCTTTCTTTTAAGTAGTCAAGCATCTTCTGGACTATGACAATTACATTCTGCCCATTTGTAATCCTATAGAGAAGCTCTAAAGTCTGAAAGAGAAAGCACAAAAAATTAATTGGTTGCGATGACTGAAAAAAGGAAGCAGGCAAACAGCAGCTTTAGTACACCAAATTGAGCAACTATTCTTAAATGAAATACAATGCTTACCTACACAGCTTATCAGATTAATACTGTTCGTAACTGCTCTCTCACAACTATGGAAACGTGACATTTTTACACTACTCATTTTACAAAACTTATCATCCACCTTAACAATTAATTTAATTTTTGACATTTAGAAATTCACTGACCTCCCTTTTAATAATGGGATCTGGATGGTCCAGACATTCAATTATTGTCATCTGATGCTGAAGTGCTAGATTTGGATCCTGCTGGATAACATAGGTCAGAGCCTTTAAACCTGGAATGGAAGTGATTGCAAGTGACACAAGGCAGTGCTACCACAATGGCCAAATTAAAGACAGCATAATGAAATCAGGCATGCTTACCTAAGTATTTCAAATTAATTTTGGGTGACAAAACAAATTTTCCAATGCACTTGGCAGCTTTTTCAAGTAATTCAGATTTGGGATAAATGGTATAAACTGTTTGGACACATTCAAACAAGATGGCTGCAGGAGTAGAAGACACATAATTAATGTGTATTGAATGCTTCAATAATAAAAAAAATTTTAACAAACAAAACAAGCTCAGTGTTCCTTAAAGACTGGCAGTGCTGTCCCACTCCCACTGAATCTAACCAGAGAGTACCATCTGACATAAGGAAAAGCAGGTAAAAGTCTATCTCCTTTAATACATACATGTTTAAATTAGCCCCTGCCATTGTGCATACAACTTTCTGTCCTTAAGTTCTTCCAACCTTGAAGTCTCCTACAGCTGCTCAAGGCACTGGACTGGGACAGTCTTCAGAAAGCCAATAAGCAACTATAAAGGATTTGAGACAAATTATTTTTGATAATTCATACCATTTCTTAGCTACTACCAACAGCCAAAATCATCCCAAGAATATTCTTGGAAAAAAAAAAAAAGCCAATTAAAAATCAAAACACAAAGCAGAAAAACCCCCAGTAACTTTCAGCTGTTCTTGTACTTCAGTCACTAACTGAACTGTCCAATAGACAACCTCCTCTCTTCCTTAGTCATTGCAAACTAAATCTGAGAAAGACTGGCATACAACAAAACTGCCTGCAAGAAACATGCCATAACCAATGACTTTTTGTAAGACAGAGCAATCATTCAGAATTACATTCTTCTTTTGTCTGGGATTATCAACTATAGTTTTATAAAGTGCTTGCCATAGGTGAACAAAAACTACATACCTAAATTCTATGTCCTCGTACAAATCATAATGAACTGCCCACTTTGTCCTTGTAAGTGCTCAAAACAAATTTAATTTAACTCTTGGCAAGTGCAAATAGTCTGTATTAAAAGTCAACACACCTCCCAATAACTTTTATGTTCTTACCTAAAAGAACAGAAGCAATCAGCTGAATACTCTAAACATCTGACAGATGCTTCCTTATTTATTATTTACTAAAAGAGAATATCTCCCTAAAGCTCCCCTTTTTTATGGAAGTGAAGCTTACACAATGCTTTACAACACATGTATGCTGTAGGTGTTAGACATCTGCAGCTTTGAGCCATGTTCCCTTTTTGTTTTACCCCCCACTGTTGCTTTAAGAAAGTCTCAATTTTCTTTCCATTCCATTAGCACTGGGACCTTGGCATATCTGCAGGGCTTTATTTAACAATAAAAGATTGGGGTGGTAGGTTTTTTTAGCAGTGAAACAGCTCTTAAAGTAGGGTTCTAGAGAATCAGAACTGGGATTTTGGGGAGGTATTAAGACCTGGGGAGCAGAAGACAAAGAAAAAAGACAAATAAATTGCTTGCCTTTTTAGTAGGAAAAAAGTTAACAATGCAACTATTCCTTTTGCTTTGTAGCAGCAACAAAACCAGCTTTCTCTACTGAGAAGATAATGAACTTCTACCAGAATGAACCCTGTGCTATGTTTTAGAAACTTTCAATTGAGACATGTGCCAAAGACATCCTCTCACAGAACTCTGGAGGTGTAATGTTCATTACCTGTGCCCAAAGGAGAAGCCCTACACAGCTGCAAAGAACTGACACTGTCCTTGTACAGTACTGCCTTTCTCAGGGCAGTGAGGAGAAGATGGAAGCATTTCCAACACACAGATGTACCAGCAGGATCTTCTTTTATTGCTTATTTCAACTGAAGCAATGTCCAATAAAAGCCTGCAGGAAGCAGCTGACTTTCTGAATTTAAGGGCAGGGTCAATGCAAACACAGGATAAAGGCTTTTGAGCCAGACAGAATTCCCTGTACATAGATGTGGTTTACTTCAGTGATAAAAAAAATCTATGCTGTACAGCAACGTATCACTTGTGTTACTATTTACTAGTTGGACACTAAAGAATACAATTAATATTAAGATCGTAACTAGATCTTTCAAAAGTACTGTGTACTGTGTATTTTAGCACAATTAACTACTCATTTTCTTTTCAAATATTGAGAATTACATAAAATAACCTTACCCACCATAGGTAATATTATGATTAATCTCTGCTCTTCTTAAAGATTCATCAAGAACATCATACATCAATTCACTTGTCCTGTTTAAGAAAATATTTACAATTAATTGCAGCACTAATAAGCATGTAGTCTTAATTTGCCAAACAGATCAAAGCTATTATTGAAACCTGTAACACATTATTCATATCTACAAATTTGCTTTAACACAGCAGGGCTCTATAACATGATCCTAAATGGCATTTAACTTGAAGCTTTCAAAAGAAACACTTGCTATATTATAAGAATAAAAACACTTCCCTTGCTGCTGGCATAAATAAAAAGGTCAATAGGAAAAGGATCACAGACAACTAGGTCCTCACAAAATAGCAGCACTTTTTAAAAATAGCTTTACTCCAGAATTTCACTGCTATTTGGTAACATTGTAATAGAAGCCCCACCAAAATTACATTTTAATCATATTCCACGACAATCGTTTAGACAATCCAGGAGCTAAGAAACTACTTTTGCAGAAAATAATCTGCTGTCTTGGTTAAAAACAAATGTGTGAGAATTTTGACACTGAAAGCCTCTTACAGTCTAGGAGGTTTAGGCTGTTACTGTACCTCTTTGTACCTTCAAATTATTAATTACAGAGAACAATCTGGTTACCTTGGATCATCTTTTCCCAACAGCCCCAAAATTCTTAAAAGCTGAATTTGTAACCATGGTGCTGGCACACTGTGATAGTTGAAGTCAGCAGAGAGCTTTCCTCCCACCACCTGCTTCAGGATGGTTACAAAACTCCCAGTCAAGTCCTTGTATCCAGATGAGTTTTCCTACAAAATGAGAATTAAAGACAATTCAAATATTTCAATACAGCAACACGCAAAAGTAAAAATAATCCACAACTTGAGTAAGATCAAAATATCTACATTGATGGTATCATTTCTTTAAATCAGATTTCTGGTCTCAACCTCAGCACCCCTAAGCCCTTCACTCGAAGCCTATGCTCTTTCCTCACACATTTGCAAAGGGAGATGGTGTAACATATTTACAAGGAAATTTCCCTTTAACCCACCGTAGGACTTAGATCCTCTGCCTAAGGACCCAGCAGCAATGCTGAGCATTCAGACAACCTGCAAATGGATCTGTCCAGCTAAATGGAGAACTGGCAGAAACAAACTAAACACACAACCACAAATTAACTTTTGTAACTGCTACAAGAGAGTCTTTTTCTGCAAAGCCTTTGTAGAGCATATTTTGTATTTAAAATAAACATATTAAAATATCTTCCCAATTCAGCTGTGCTTCTAATTCTCTGCCTACCTTAATCATTTGCAGATAAATATGCAAAGAAGCAGCCATAACTCCAGCATCCCTGTCACACAGAGCCTTCCGGAACTTATCATGGATGTGCTGAACTTGATTAGGAGCAATGAGATAGAATTTATATAAAGCTTGAACAGCTTTTCTCCGGATAATTTCCCTGAAATGAGATTTATACTTAACAAAAGAAGTACTTGACTTTACAAAAAAACTTGCCAGACCCAAGAACATCATGATTTGTAGAGATGAGACCCCATGTTTTACATATTGGTAACAAATGACTTTGCAAATACCACTTAAGTGAGGAGGTGACAAAGCCAACTCTAAAGCCTAGTAGGGATGGATGCCAGATTGATGATTTAAAACAATGTCCACCAAATAAACAATGAAATATGTCTCATTTATTCATGTTTCAATGAAATATATTCCATGACTCATCTGCTGTGGCCATACATGCAGCTCCAAAAAATACATGTCTAGAAGCTGCTGAATTAATTCATTCTGCAATTCCCTTTCTAATCAAAAATTACAGCACTTTCCACCATTTATGGGATATAGTAAACTACAATTCAAACAAATCAAGGGTATCCACAGATACACCTTTATCAGTTTCTCTAAAGAGCTTTATGAAAAAAGTATCAGTGAAGTTCAAGGATCTGGATCTGTTTCCCCACCTACTCTAAAAGCACTTCTTAATGCATATTGGTTAAAAAGACTCCAGCAAACAAATTCAATTACATTCACCTATCCACACTGGCTATGAAAAAAATTGGTATCTATTCAATATTCAGTCAAGCTGCAAATAAATGTGACAAGAATCCAAGAAAAAACACAAGGAGAGGTATTAATTTCTAAAGGTGATGGCTAGAAAAGATCAACTGAGAGAAGAAACACCCATTTAGTAAAACTACCTACAAAATTAAGTTATCCATCTGTACAAGGCCATTTGAAATTCTGTAATGAATACATACTTAGAATGCTGAAGCTTGTCTTCTATTAGGGGCAGAACAGCTGGAATCATCTCTCGTGGAAAGATCTGGCTGACAACAGTTAATGCCATGCACACCTCTACAAGATTAGTGCTCTGCAAGTCCTGTTACATAAAAGACAGGTAACTTTTTCTTAGACTTTTAAATTCTGCACAGACATCCCCCAAATATTTCACAAGCAGGCTGGACCTACCCCCTCTAGAGAGCCCACCACAGCCAGCACCCTGCTTGTGCTTGAGAGGAGCCAGCTCTCACTGAGCTCATCTATCCACAGGAAAGAGGGAACATCACACTCTTCATATACAGAACAACATTCTTATTTTAAATGTGTGCAACATTAACACATACAGCTACAATCAATTTTTGTTTACTGAAATGGCTGCAAAAATATGTTGAGTCCCTATCTGGATCAGGGAGATGAGTCACTTCCCACAGAATTCAATAGTATTCTCTCTACTGCTTTTGATATAGCCAAAAGAAATTTTTAAAAATGTGCAAGCTCAATAATACTGCCAATTACCTATCTCTGCACTAAAATATTACCTGCTTCCTAAGAAGCAAATGCAAATTACAAGAAACATTCTACAAAACCAACAATCTCAGTCTGTCCTTAATACAATTAAATATAGTAGGTATAGCTCACTGTAACCTTAAACAAAAAAAGAAAAAGGATAAATTTATGAAGACTACAATTATTTTTCAAAACAAATTACATGTGTAAGATTTCCAGCTCATATAACTTGCTTTGCTCATCTCTCCCAGGTAAGTTTCAGTCCTTATTTTGATTTAGTTCTTTGTGAATTTCAAGCCATATTTTTAAATATAATAAATCAGTTTTCCATCACAGCAACAAAACAAGCATCACTTTTAATCTATAATTTCTGGGACTTTGGCCTACTGCAGTATAAAAGTAAACAATACACAGAAAGAGTTATAACAAGTCATAATTGCTCCATGTAAGAGACAGCAGTACTAGACTTTCAGTGGCACTCCAAAATGTATTTCCATTTTCTGTCAAAAGTCATCAGATGAGCTCAGAGAAGGCAACAGACACTTGCCACCAGCTAAAAGCCAAAGCTAACACTGCAATGTGCATGCATGGCTCCTCCTGGAGCTGAGAATGAATACAACTGGTACTTTTATAAAGTTACATTTATGGCATCATATCTCCTCTGAAAAAACTTTTAAAATATGGGTTCAAGAGGAAGAATATCAAGATCAAATTAAAAAGCCATTTCAGATTGTCTTTGCTAATCAAAGAAACATCAACTTAAAGAGAGGAATATAGAAGTAATTAGATGTTGCATGACAAAACAGGAAAAATTGGTCCAAGTTTTTCATCCCACAGCTCCCCCATCCCCCCAAGTTCCAGCAAAAGCTCTCTGTTCAACCAGGTCTTCCTTCCCACTGGCTCATCCCCTGGCACATGGGAGCAGCCTCTCCTGTGCCTGGAAGTTGTTTTGGTTTTTTTCTTTTTACACAAACATTATACCTTCACAACTGTGTTCACAAGTAGAAGCAGCAACTCGTGATTTTCATGTAGAAATAGAGAAACTGCCAAGTAACCTACAAAAGAAAGCAGCCTGCATTACTCTTTCAAGCAATAAGCAACTTTAAGACAGAAGCTTTAATACTGTCTGTAACACAAGAAGAGTTGACTCAAACAGTTATAAAAACCAAAAAAAAAAACCATCTTGTTGGATAACAGTTGTTCATGTTTTAAATATCAAGACTCTCTTTTCCCAGGCAAATCAGTCACATCTGAGTTGCAGTTAAGCTCAACAAGTAACAGCTAAAAATTCATAAGATATGAGAAGTAGAGACATTACAGTATTCTTACAGCTAAAAACAGTCAAGAGCAACATTATATTATAAATCACCTCCTGGAAAACTCATGTCTTCTCTGCACAGGGAAAAGTCTGTTACTTTTAGACTACACAACACAAGTGCACTTCCTTATATCTGTTACTTTTTTTTTTCAAATAATAAAACTACTTCTTAAAAAAATTTATATTCAACATGGAATATACAAAAAGTAACTCCATCATCCTATATCAAGAACTCCTTTGTTATTTCTTAACAATGAGGAAACCATTCCAGAACCCAGGAAAAGAAACCTGCCAGAAACTTTTTTCTCCAAGGCTCCTCTCTGCTTTTAAATTAAGGGACTTAAGTGGGGGGTAAGAAGAGTGTGCTACAACTTATAGCAAGAACTGCACTTAAGATTTTAGAGAATTCATGGCTCATACAGGGCTTGGGGATCAAAATGAACAACTTGAAAATAAGTAACTCCACTGGCAGGGTTATCAGATTGATCTGTTTATGACCATGGCCATGACCAGCCCAGCACATACACAAAAGGAGAGTTCCCTCTCCTGAATCCAGGCTCACGCTGGGTGAAGAAGTCACTCATCTTGGCCAGCTCAGCTGACAACTCCTCAGTACAAACCCTGGAATATTGCACCAAGAACTTAAAAGATGATGTATCACATATAATAGCAGAACAACAACAACAAAAAAAAAGAAACCAAAATCAAAAGGATGTTGATAACATCTATTTATCAGATCAAAGCTTAAGGGCACTTGTGTCCAGAGAACTATAAGCAACCTACAACAACCTGCCTCTATGCTGTAAGGGCCTTCCTTATTTGCCTCATTCCCTACAGCTCTTTCTATAATAAAGGAAAAAATCCTACAAGCACCAAACCAGAAAATATTTGTCTGACAGAACCATCTTTGTCTAATCTTGCACTAGTACTTGGAAAAGGAAACAGATCCTAACAAAAATACATCTTCTGCTTGATGTGTTTAACAAATATCCTCTTAAATTATTTGTTTACTGGTGTTGCACTTCAAAACAATGAAAGAACTGATGATTAAAAGTAAATTCATTTCCCCTGCTTTCCGTGCTGCAAGCACACACAGTGCACCTCACAAGCTATGGATTTAGGTAATTTCATCAAGTAACAAACCATGAAACAAGACCAAAAAATAAACAAACATTTTAAGTAGGTTCTATTTGACATGATATATAAATCCTGGAAAACTTTAAAACTGGGAGTTTGAGAACATTACAAAGGCTACAGCTCCATGCACATACCAACTCTCTTCTCCAGAAGATTCCCTTGCTGGGCAAGTTTGATTGCGTGGATGTATCCAAAGGAAGACTCGTAGCCCAGCATTTCACAATAGATGAGTCTCACCATGCACTCTTTCATCAGTCTCTGAAACACCAGAAACAAATGATTGAAAAATTTAAATCCAACATGTTTTATGCTCTTCTTCACTACTCTACTAAGAGCTTTATCTCATAGAAACACATCTATTCACACCTTTTCTAAAATCTCAGTATTCATAATTTTTTCTTTGCCATGAATTTCTGCAAAGCAGAATTAAATTTCTGCTAAAAAGGCAGCACTCCCCCTATTCTACCCCTAAAAAAAGTTCTTATTTTGATTAGCATGCATGTGATCAACAGGAGATTAAGTATGACAACGTAAAAAACATTAATTATCTGTAGTACTGTGATGGTCACAGTGATAACTCAGTTATCTTTTACATATTACTACCCTGACTTGGGATGGTTTCTCACTAGATAAAACTTTATTTTTCCCTTCAAAAATCCTCACTCATGGGACTGACATATGTATTAACTAATTCAAACCACAATACATCATCTCCTGAAACTTAGACGTGACAATGGTGCATACAACAAAGCCCAGCTTCTTAAAGAGCATGAACTAATTGTAACAACACTGTCAGCCTGCAAAGAGCATTACTTGATGGAAGCAGTTTATCATTCACCTTTGCTGTATGCATTTCAGAAACAACAGAATGACTGTAGGATGACATTGTTACAGTTTATTCACACCAAACAGAATCACAGTGTTCTCACTATTTTAACCATGCTGCAAAACCATATGTATTGGTACTTTTTAATGCTGATGATTAAATATTTATAAAGCAGATAACCTGCACATCCACCTGTTGTAAAGAGTGAGAACACTGCTGTCCTTCACTTTCGGTGTGCTATTCCACAGCCTGCAGCCACTAACAGAACTTACAAGTGTTGTGGTGGGGGCTGAAACTGTTGCTTTCAAACTGGTTAGTTCCTGCTGGATTAATTTTTCTTCTTCCTAGAAAAATTAAACTTGTTTTAACCTCGCATAGATTTCACACGCAAAACGTGAAAGAAGACCCAGCGGAGACACGGAAACTCAGCCTGCCCCGCTCTCCTCACGGCAGTGTGTACCTCGCTGCGGGGCCGCTCGCCTCCAGCGCAGCGGCCGTGCTTGCCCAGCCCGTGCCCCGGAGCAGCAGAACGCGGCCACCCACACTCACGGGGGCTTTATCGGGGGGTTTATGCGGGCTCCCGAGCACAGCCCGACCCAGCCCCGCGGCCGAGGGGAGACGCCGCGCCCGGGGCCCCCAGCCCA
>WEIU01004720.1:32522-74833 GCA_013389925.1 Aegithalos caudatus
CAGGCAGGCCCCGGCGGGGCTGCGCGGTCTCGCCATGTTCCTGGGGCTGGCGGTCGCGCTGCAGGTGCTGGCGCTGCTGGCGAGCCGGGGGCACGGCTTCCCCAAGCCCGCGGGCACAGGTAAGCGCCCGCCCCGGAGACTTCTCGCCCTTTGCCGCGGATGGGGAAAGTTCTGCGTGGTAGAGATAGAGGATGGTAAAAACTTTCCTTCCACTTGGCTAAAAGCGATGAGATCCTAAAGCGACAATATTCCTGGTGCGAGACGCCGATCGCTGAAGCTGCAATCTGATATTAAAGTGAAGGGATAGGTGCTGGTAGAGGGAAAAGCTCTGAATTCTTTCAGTCTTTTCCAAGCGATGTTTTCATCCGTTCTACAGCAGCGTCTGCACGAATCTTTGCTTGCTCCCTGTCTCCCGCGGTATTCTGGTTGGAGGAGATTTTTAATCTCTTGGTTGTGCCAATCCGATTATTGCTATTTTAGTCAATCTCCTCCAGCACTTTTTTCCCCGTTTCGTGAGTTTTCTGATCAGAAAGAGGTTGCTGAGTCTGTATCTATGTTTCTGTCTTCTGCAGACCCTCTCCCTCTGCCCCAATCATGCTTTGTTTAAAGGTTTGACTTTTTTATTGTGTTCTCATTTTTCTAGGAACACTGAATATTTTTTGCAAGAAATAGCAGTTGGCGTCCTATTTAAGACACCATGTTTTATGGGAGAAGACTATAAATTAGGAAAAAATGTGCTGTCTCTTTGTAGTTGTATGTATCATATAACTGAGTGTATATATATGCATATGTGTGTGTGTTTATTCTAGATAAAGCTATACACAACAGACAATTAAGTGTAGAAAGACCTTTGGAGGAACAGGTGAGTGAAATGGAAAATATTTTCAATTTTCTTTTTTTTTTTTTTACAGAATTCCTATAAATATTTTTAGCCTTTCAGATACTGGATCCATGAATACCATGAATGGCTAATGAATGGGTAAAATATAAATTTGTCAGTAGAGTGATTTTTGACGGGGTTAGATACAAAATAGGGCTTCAATAATTTTTAAGAACTGGCTTATAGACTTTCACTGTCCAGCATTCTAAAAGCAGGTTGTTAGCTCCAACAGCTCTAAGATATGCCACCCCTTTCTATTGACATCCTATGGGAATATAGCATTGTTGTGGTGACACCACATAGCATGAGCTTGGAATGAAGAAAGAAAATGTAATTGGCATTTATCTTAAAACTGAAAGTCTATTGCAGCTTCTCATAATATCTGGTTCTGATCAGAGGATGGGTCGTGCTGATGAAAATGCTTATTCCTGTTCTACTTATTCAGGCAAACTTCTTACTAAAGTGAAAATCAGGCATTAAACCCTCTGCTGATACTGATAAATTAGATCACACATTTTATTCCTTCTACTTGTTTGCTCTTTCATTTGCTTTATTTTTGTATATTAGATTGCTGAAGCTGAGGCAGACAAGAATAGGAAAATAGCTCCCACAGGTAAAATATCTTTCCTGGTTTTATAGCAATATTCATAATGGTATTTAAAGAGGTATAAGACTTTTATGTTATGTTGCTATTGATATATTTTCCAGAAAATAAGCCAGAGTTCAGGAATTATTCCTTTGTTGATGACCTGAACCTGCTCAAATCAGTAGCAGAAAGAGAAAGGAATGAGAAGGAGAGGGAGTCAATCAGAAGCTCTTTGTATGAACAGCAGCTGGCCATTGATGATGCAGACTCCACCAAGAACCGCAGGCTTGTGGATGACTATGACTCCACTAAAAGCGGGCTGGATTATAAATTCCAAGGTATTCCATAAGCATCTTCCAGTGACTTCTAGGTCAGGTGTCTCTTGCAAACTGATTGCCTTCATGAATGTTGTATTCACCACTAAACATGAGCTCTATTTGTTACTGGAGTGCAGTTTCAATTATTTCCAGTTGTGGAAGCTTGTGATATTATAGTAAGGTTTCTGAAACACAGTACAAAAGAATTGCTCTTGATTTTAATAGACTTCTATGGAGAAAAGTCTAATTGTGTAATTTGTAGTGTTCTATAGCAACTTAGATTTGATGGAAGGAAAATGGGACATATTTTTGAATGAGAATATATTCATTCTGGTTTGTAAGGAGGAAGCACTTCTATATGCAGCTAAATCACATATATTTATTCCAAATATTATGTGCAGTTTTAGATAATTACCATAATCACGAACCTGGAAGAAATTATCAAAGGCCAGAGAATACTTTCCTTTGCTACAGGAGTAGGTAATTGACTTGTAGTTTAAGTGAGTCCTCTGAGAATTGTAAGCAGCCTTTAGCTCAGGATATTTTTAATTATATCAAAGAATGCTGATCATAGACCAAAGCTCACTCATCATACTCCCTTTCCATTGTCACAATGATGCCTATTTGCCAAAGGTATCAATTTCATAATTAAAGGTTAATTTGTTGAAATTCAAACAAGATGGTGTGCAATTTGTCATGAACTGTTTTGATCTAAGTGACCATACAATGAAAGTAGATACAGTAAAAGTAGATACCAAGAAGATGCAAATACGTAGATATGGAAATTCTACCAATATTTTCTATAAACAGGAGAGTAAGCTCCTAAACTTCATCTTTGCTCTTTCAGAAGAGCCATTCAGAAAGACATTTTTCAGATGTGGAAAATTGACACAAAGGACTTTTCCCTTTAATGGCTTGCAAAGTGTGTATCAAAGTATATTCCTAATACGTCTAAAAATGCAGTTTTGTTCTGAAGAGAAAAAGATGTGGGCAGATATTTTTTGTGAGATATTTAATCTAAATGAGTTAGGACAGTCAGCACACAGTAAAACTGTAATCCTTTCAGATGATCCAGATGGCCTCCATCAATTAGATGGCACTCCTTTAACTGCTGAAGACATCGTTCAAAAAATTGCTGCAAGAATTTATGAGGAAAATGACAGAGGAGTGTTTGATAAGATTGTTTCAAAACTTCTAAATCTGGGGCTAGTAAGTATCTTGGTAATCATCATTTAATTGTTTTTTTGGATTGGATTAATGCTCTTTCAAAAAAGAATCTGGATGCACGTTTTGTCTGAAGAGAGTGGGACTCAGGGTCTAAACAAATTTCTAGAGCTATTTGGGCTTGCTGGTTAAGCTCTGCAATAACGTTGTTGTGCCTGTGATGTCTTTGCTACAAAATAGGCCAAACTGCAGAATGTTTCTGATGTTGAAAAAACATTCACTGATCTTACTCCTCCCATGTCTGCCCTCATTTTTCCTTTAATTTGTCTTCTGTTTTTCACTGAGTGCTTTTCTATTATTAATTTCTTTTTTAAGGGGGAAAGGTCTAAACTCATTCTTATCCACCTAATGGTAATTAGTGTCATCAGCAAACACTGTTGCTGGCTGGTTGAGGATATATTACATTATGGATTGTTAGGACATCTGGATTTTTCTCTGAACTCTGGATGTCTCTTTGGCTTTAGCCATTTCCATTTGGGATCCTTATATTTTAAAATACATTATCTCTTGAGCACTAGATTTTGCAGTTGGGTATTGCACCCCACTGATTACAGAGGGAGCTGTGGGGCAGCTGCATGGAGTGTTCTTTTTCAAGTGACAGCTGTTAGGAAGCAAAGAGGAAACATTTTAATGATATAATAGAAAGCTGTTTGGTTTTTTTTTTCCATTCTATATTATTGTATTCTGCTGTAATTATTCAACTGTTGTCCATAGACACGTTGCAGAGCATATGTATTTCTTGCAGCTTCATCTCTCAAGCTGCACTCTACTGTGTTAAGTCCTAAAGAGGTTTGAAGGCTGTATGTGTGAATGGGTGGGGTTTATGTGCACACATATCTGATGTGTATTTCTACATATATATGTATATGAGTGTCATAGATGTAGATATGTTTACATGTCCGTATGTATACATGTATGCACACACACACAGGTATTACACCTAATTTGACTGTGCTCAGCTCTGAAGCAAACACATTTACAGCAACCTATTTTCATACTGATATCAGCTTTCATGTTGATGTTTGATCTAGAAAAAACACAGTGTCCTATAAGTACTCTGCACAAATATTTTAACAGATCACAGAGAGCCAGGCATATACTCTGGAAGATGAAGTGGCAGAGGTTTTACAACAGCTAATTGCAAATGAAGCAAAGAATCGTGAGAAGGAGTCTGAAGATTTTGATTATCCTGCCAGCAGAGCAGACAGTGATACAAAAGAAAAGCAACAGGAAAGAATGGTAATTTCTTAGCTTAAAAGCTAATAATTTTTTCTTGCTTGCCAAATGGTGCTAGTACTGCGTTCTTTAGGGAATAGTCAGCTCTAGAAACTAGATTGACTAAATAGTCAGTCTAGAAACAAGACATGTTCTTAAAGAAATTCTGTCTGATAGAAAAAATTATGAGTTACTTTAAAATTTAAGCCAGATATCAAATGAAATAACTGAAATAACTTTGAGAAAACAGTATAGTCTTCACCTTGCAATTAGGACAATGATGGCATGAGGTTGTGACAGAACTTTTTGCTCTATTAGCTCTATCACCAAAAGCAATGTGCTTATAGATTTTTTTATTATTATGTTTTATGTGGAGACACCAAGCAAATCTGATCAGGATAGTTTCATTAATGGAGAAGTTGATGATACACTGGATAACACGTGGTCATCATCTAATGTGTTGGAAAGAAGAAATGAGCTGCCTTCTGAAGATAATTTTGAAGACCTCCAATATTTTCCAAATTTTTATGCATTATTAAAAAGTCTTAACTCAGGTGAGCTTTTCATGTGGTTACAGAAATATTTAGGAAAAAAAATTAAAAATAAGATTCTCTGTTTTCTCCTGCTCTTTTCCCCACAACTTCCCTAGCTGCAAGAGACAGTGTGCTTTGAAAATGTTCTGTAAGATATGTAGCAGAAACTAATTTGATTAATGATTTTGATGGCAAAACACTGGGAGGAACAGCACTCAGAACTGCAAACAGTGTGACCTAGACAGCCCTTCCCATCTTGTGCTGTGTGATTCAGGAGCCCTGAATTCTTTTCATTCCCGTAAGGACATGA
Organism: Aegithalos caudatus; assembly: GCA_013389925.1. Taxonomy (NCBI): domain Eukaryota; kingdom Metazoa; phylum Chordata; class Aves; order Passeriformes; family Aegithalidae; genus Aegithalos; species Aegithalos caudatus. The sequence goes on from WEIU01004720.1 coordinate 37,588, forward strand.
TGAAAAACTGGCAAATGGTTTTCCCCAGAGATCTTTCCAGTAATATCCATGTCTTCTAAGCCAGCAGAGATACAAGTAAGCCACAGTAGAATCCTCATACTGATGGTACCAGTAAATGAGCCTGAGCCTCCCAGCCTTTCCACAAACCACAGGTTTGCTGTTTATTGCAGTGAAAGCCCTGCACGTCTCTTCCCATTCCGGTGCTGGACATCACTGCCTTCCAGTTATTGCAGGCAAGATTGTGGCTCCTTGCCACAGCCCTGTGTCAGCACCCTCTGCACACACCCACTCTCTGCAGCCACACACACACTCTCTAACTTTTGGAGGGATGTGGGGAGGGTGGTATTTTGTAGATCCGTTGTCCTGCAGGAGCATTAATATTGTTTCAAATTGTCCCCATGTGAACCTGAGTGGAGAGCTAAAATTAAAAACTTGAGGGCATATTTTGCTCAAATCCAATCTACAAACTTTATATTCTTCTTCCTGTTCTTTTTAATTTTCCCATGGCAATTCTGCATGCTAGTTCTTCTCCATTTTCTACTCACAACACAGGCAGGCATGTTGGGTTTAACAGGTTATCAGGCAAACAGAACCAGGTCCTCTGGCTGCACATCTCCTGCTTTATGTGTTCACCTGTCAGGTTGTATCGAGCTGGAGGAGAGGGATTCAGTAGCATCCTACAGCTGTGTTAAATTGCAGGCAGCAATAAAAAGCCTGTTCAGCAGCTCTCCAGAGTGTCTGGCCCTGTGCCAAGGTTGGGAGTATGTTTCTGACCGTGCCTGACTGACGGTGCCCCCGGCTCTGCTGGATCCTTCAGTGACAGCCTGGGCAGTGGGGAGAGCTTGTGTGACTCTGGTGGGGGATTTTTACACTGCTAATGCAGAAATAGCAGTAATATTGTTCAGCACCTAAACACAGTGGGAAAAGAAAAGCTAAGAGGCAGGTAAGTGTGAGCAAAAATTGATTGTTTTTACAAAAAATATTTTCTTTGTATCCTATTCTGAAATCATGATCCCCCCAGCCACGTAATGCTATGTTGTCCCAGTATGCAAGTCATGGACTTGTGCACAGTAGCAATCTCGTTTGGGACATTTTATACTTTCTGTCATTGAACCCATGGATCTTGTAGGACAAAGGATCTCTTTCATACAGAGCCAGACTGATCTACTAAATAGTTCACAAACAAAAGAAAAATGATAGACTGTAGAAAACTCTACCTATGTCTGCCCTGGGACCATCAATTTGAACTGTCAGATCACTCCATCTCTGTGTGCTTAGTGTTCTTAGCTGTAAAATGGAATTAATACCATTGGCCTTCCATGGCACAGTCTCTCAAGACAAAAAGCTATAAAGAACCAACCCCTCATGTTTTAAAGTATATTCAGCTGTACTTTGCAGGAACAGTTTAGAAGAAACATATATATAAGTTCTCATTGCTAATAATACACAGCATTTTCTCTTTTGATGAGTAGGTCATTCTTTATGCATGAAGTTAGCACAGTTTGCAGAACAGTTTTTTCAGGTTGCCTGAATCTGACTACTTTTGCTTCATGCTCTCACACAGAGACAGAGACAAAAGAGAAAGAGACCTTGATAACTATCATGAAAACCCTGATTGATTTTGTGAAGATGATGGTTAAATATGGAACAATCACACCAGAAGAAGGAGTTTCCTATCTTGGTGAGAGTACATGCTTTATTACAACTGTTATTAATGGTGTGTTCTTCCTCCACCAACAGTTATAATTGTCTTCTCATCTTCCTTGCTCTTGTGAAACCTGTTTCAGATCTGTTCATTGAAAATGCTAAAGCCACACTTCTAAATGATTGATCATTTCCTACAGCAGTGTTCAATTCCATATTGTTTTAATATTTCCATCTAATGAAGGAAAGGTAATTTATCAGATATGCATTTAGAGTACTATTACACTTTCACATTTGTGAAGCACAATTTATTTCAATGACTTTATGTCAGGGGAATATGAGGGTTTTCTCTGTTCTATTAAAGTGGATTAGGTACCTGCATTTCCCAAAAATAATCCAGCACTTCATCTCCTTTAATCTGTCACTGTAGGTAGCTGGACTAGATGGGACCTAATGCTAAGGTTGCTTACCAAGTGAAATTCCTTCCATCTCTGAAGAGTGTTACATCTTGGCACAGGAGTAGATTTTGAAGCACTCTTTCCTGGATCTGTTTTAGAGTCTGTGGCTATGTAGGTTTTATAAAATCATTACCATTTCCTGAAGAGGGAATGTGGAATGGCCAAGTTTGTGTCTCACACACTTTTCCTGGCTTTGAGAAACCCTCTTCCATTCAGTGTAGGCAGCCTGTCTAGTTAAACAAGCTGACCTACAGAAGAAGGGCTTATCTGTACAAACTCTGCACAGCCCTTTCATTTTTCTGAAATATTTCTGGTCTGGATTAGTCTGAAAAGTTTTTGTTTGCATCAGGGCAATTTCTTAGCTTCATAAATCAGCCTGTCACAGAGACAGGATTGGAAATGGTCTTTCTACCATTGATTGATCTACATCTTGATTGATGAAATTGTAACTGAATGGATTGATTATCAATTACTTGTCTACAAAAGATCCAGTGAATCATGACTCACATTCAGTGCATGACTGCACCTCCTCTCTAAAGAATTCATGATATATCTGACCAAGGCTATCCCTTTTTTTGCTGTAATAAATCTCCTTGAATTATGGAATATTTGGACAACTTGTGCCCCAGTCCAGCTCTTTATTTCTCTGTCTGCCAGTACATTTAAAGAAAGATGCACCGAAAGAAATGTCTGGTTTTAAGCACAGTGGTTTTAATGTCATTCTAGAAATGAAGATACTATTGCTTGATCAGATATTTCCAAAGTTAATAGGCTAAATTCATCCCTGATGCAAGACCATGCAGATAATGGAATTACACTAGGAATGCATTTTTCCTGCTAAAATTCAGGGCAGTTGTTCACATTGGCTTTTGCTTGAGCAAATAGGTACTGTAACCCTGGAAACAAATTGCCATGATGACATAGTACAGAAGGCAAGGATTAGGTTAAGAGTTTGAGAGGTCTGATTTAGTCTGGATTTAAAGTAAGACTATCAAATGATGTATCCAGACTCTGCCTTGCAAATGAGTGATTTATGCAGAGATGGATTTTGTGCTCCATCAAAGTAACTTACTGTAGTGGAAAAAGCTTTCTCATAGATTCTCAGGTTGCTTCTGTGGTGTTCTTTTTTTAGACTTGCTGTTGAGAAATCGCTTAAAAGCTGATCTTCATTTATTGAGCTAATACTTTCAAATACTGAGGAAGAGCATCCACAGGAGCATGTTAGCTTCTTGCACTATCCTTAAGCATGGCAGCAGTTTTATTGCCACTCTTACTCAACTAAAAGTTCTATTGTCTGTAATAGCTGTATAGGTACTGTGTATCTTGGTGCAGTTTGGATTAGGGGATTGATACACAGCTGTGCTTATTTCTAGCTGATAAAGGAATTAGTATTAATACCTGTCAGAAGTGTAAAAAATTGGCAGCTTTTTGTTGTTTCCTCAGTCTATAATCAGTGAGCAGATTCTGTGCTACTTGGTGGAAAATACCTACTAGGTCTGTGCAGATGGATTACATCCTCTCCATTTTATTACAGTAGGAAACTGCCTAAATTAATTTTCCCCTCTCTGTGACTGAAGCCATGCGTAAGCTATGCCTCTGAATTATACATTCAAAATAATAAATCATTTACTGAACCAAGTCACAAGGTTCAGCTTTTTTGCCTTTCACAGGGGTGCAGAGACAGTGAATTTGAATGCCAGTAACAGCTGGCTTGGGATTTGGAAACCACAGCATTATGTCATCATCATTGTATCTTACTCCAGGGGAAAGTATTTTGCTGCAGCAGTGGCTGATGTTATTAGGTTTAGCTTTAAGTTGCAAAGAGTCTAGCTGCAGTATGGTGCAAGAAAAACACAGATGCACATACATGGAAACACGAATAAGTTTATTTTTTAATACATATATTCAATATTATGTAATACATATTCAAAAGCTTTTCATATGCTAAATGCAATCTGTAACAATACAGAAAGCCCAAACCAGCATATTCATGTATATGAATCAGGAGAAAAATAATGCCTACCTTTTACAGTATGTGTTCAGAAATGATAGCTCTGGAACCATTAAAGAGAGCCTGTAACAAAGTGATAGAAAATGTGTGTTCAGCTGAGGTGCATCTTATTTGATAATTATCCTGCTGTGGCAAAACGCCACAGTTTTCTATCACTCTATACTTTCTTAGCTATGAATACTGTTACAGGGAGCAAAATCTGTGGAGTGAAAGCTTCATTACATGTTTCTAGCCTTTTGAAAGCTGTTCAAAGGCTTTTGAAAATCTTTCTAGAAAGACCATCTGCCCTCTGAAGATTGAAAGCTGCTTTGAAATAATTTTTTTGCAATTAAAAGAATGGACAAACGTTGTTTGGTACAGAAAGCATAAGGCAGTAAATTATGACCCAGGATCTCAGGAGCTTGTGAATTAGATCCAACTGTGCTATAAACTTACCCACCTTTGGGTTTGTTGGCAGCATCCAGCAAATGCTGCCAAACAGCTGAACTCCTCTTGCTTTCCCCAGCCTGCCAGAGGCACAGGCTGCTCTCCCAGTCTCTCCCAGACTGCTGGGTTTTGGGAAGGGCTTGGGACAGTTACTGAAATGATGTTGCTGTTGGCAAGGGTGCAGTGACAGAGGGGAATGGAAGTGTTGGAACACTTCCATGTAGTGACCAGCGGAAAGCAGCAGGAGGCTTTCAGATAAGTTATGAACTGATTCAGCATAAAATATTTCATTATTCATGGCAAACATAACATTTATATTGCATAAATAGCTGATACTAATGCATAAATATCTGATACTCCATGCACAACTGAAAGGACAATATCCTTCACAGTGCTGAGTGCTTCAAGAGAAAAAGAACTGTTTAAGCCAATAGCAAAACTCACTTTGATTTCAGCAGAGCACAACAAGGCATGCCTTGCACAAATGCTTGTACTGTTTAAATATTAGTTTGTGAGTAATATCACACTTTCCTTCATTTTCCTTCTGTCTGTTGAGTAATGTGATGGAGATTCAGTCTGATAGCCTTTCCACCAAAGCCATCTATCACAGACCAGATAAATATTAAGGAAAAGCTTCATCTACACCACACAAAGAATTTTTTGTATGACAAGTGACTTTCCCTGCATATGCCAGGCTATCTAGCTAGTTTTAAAATGAAAGCATGTCAGTCCACTACCATCTTGATAAAAGCTCTATTTATAGTAGTTATTGTAAAGTAAACTATAGTTTTGTAATAGATTTATTTTAATAATATTGTTGTCAGCTTAGAAACAGGAACGAATGGTCTCTGCCAGTTGTTCAGACACAGTTGTGAATAATTTCCCACTAATAAGACCAAAATAATGAGTGATTTTTAGAACCATTCTAGGAAATATTTGCAATTAGAGGCTTGGGGCCATTAAAAACTTGCTTTCAGAGATGATAGACATTCTTAAGAGGCACCAGTGTATATATATGACTCCTTTTTACACAGTAGATTAATTATCTCCTCCTGCTGTGTGCTGCTTACAAGAGTAGATTTGTAGCAAATTTATCCATTGCCACCCCAACCAAGTGAAATATATGTTACCCAATAAACTATTACCCTAAAAATGCAGGTTAGTTATGTGTACATTATAGCCTTGTGTGGAGTTTTCATTTATTGACTGGCACAAACTTTTGCCAGTACTTCTCTATGTCTCAGATACGTCTGTGAGATAGAGAAGTACTGTATCTTCCACAAATGGAGAAAAGAAAGGGGCTAAGGACTGGGAAGAGAAGGAAGAACTCTGTAGCTTTGCTCTCTCTGAAGGGGATCCCACTTTTTACCTCCCTGTGATAAAGCACTTAGACTACTGGAGCCACAGCCTAGAACACAGCCCACAGCAGACTGGCTGAGGAGCAAACCCCCCTTATTTAGGAGGGAAATAGAGAAATCATAGCTGCTGATCAGTGTGCAGTGTTTGAATCACAGCTGCCTCCTTCCATAGACCAAACCAAAGCCACTTCTCACACCTTCTCCCTTTGGCTCTGACTCATTGTCAGGATCCACGCTGTCCCCCGTGACTGAGTAGGAGACTGTGTTAGTTAGACATGGGCATGAACAGATGTCTCTGTTTACCTTTTCCTCCCTCATATCGTTTGTTCTTCATGGACAAGGGGGAAGAAGACCAAGCCACAGGACACAGGAGCAGGGGGAGATGGATTGTTCATGGGGAGCTATAGCCGAGGAATACAAACACTTATTAGTTTGCTCCTTCCCTAAAGGACAGCTGGGATATTGTTTTATTATAATCCTGTCTTTTAGGCAGACTGAGGCTGCATGAAAGGGGAAGGAGAAGAGGCAGAAAGTCTCCTGTGTTGATTTTTTGCCATGTCCCTGCCTCTCCACGCTAAGGAATATGAAATAGCTGTTGTGCCTTTCCCATTCATTCTTGGTACCTCCACAGCTCCACCTCTGATGAAGGCAAAGCTCTGTGATTTCCCCATTGTAGGCCCGTGCCCAGTACACACAGTCTGGCCTTTCCATGGGAGAGGAGAACTTGTTTGAAAAATGTGACTAATGCCTCAAGTTCTCATCACCACAGATGCTGCAGGCCAAAGATCTGATCCTGATATTTGTTTAGTTGGCCAAGGACAGGCAGAGAGCCAAGAGTGTGAGGAGCAAAGTGCAGATCACAGCCCACACTGGCATCATCTTCCCTCTCCTCGCTGTGACCATAAGCTGATGCTCCCTGATGCAGACTGTCATTTCAGAGGGTGAGGGAAGGTGCAGCTAAAGCAGAGCCAGAGGCTACAAGTGGAGTATGGAAAGTGTCATGTGGACCTTTTCTTCATTTTGACCTGGGTGATGAAGAGCACTTGACAGTATTTCATGCAGGGAACCATTCATGCATAATACCATCATTTTCTTTTTAAAAATCCCTTTTTTCCAAAGGTCTCATTGTTGCTACCGTAGATTTTTTTCATAAACATTAAATTATTTCACTTTTTTTTCACTATATTAATTTTCCTTTTGGCAATTTTCCTTACCCAGTATTTATCATGTACATGATGCATACAGCTGCCAGTGGGAGCTATGTAATTTCAGGCAGCTCTTTTCTCTGCTATTTATTTTTTATCTGAATAACTAAGGTCATACAGATGCCAGTATACTGTACTATATCTGAAAAGTAGAAATCTGAGACACCTCAGATGGCAAGAGTGGGGTGAATACTGAGGAGCAGGAGTGATTATAAAGTATATGCAAATAGTTAAACCCAAGATGAATTTGCATGGAGATAAAATTATGTGGGGACAGGGAGTGTGCAAAGATCTCAGGAAAGACTGGAATCTAGGAAGTTTATTGATTGCAGACCCCACTGCACGTTTTTAGCTGTTCTTTCTGTAACCTGCTCTTTCTGTCCCCTGCTACTTCTGCATTTAAACAAACACATTAATGTGTTTTTTTCCCCATTATCTTTCCCCATTATCTCCTATTTTCCCCCAGTCATACTCTCACTGTGTAATAAAACAAATGGGTGTCTATGGTGTGAAAAGTCTGTGTCCTCACAGTTCTCAAGAACCAGGACCACTACACACCACAGGAAACTGGGCATCACCTGAGGGTGACATTGTGTCTGAGGGCATAGTGTTTTCAGTATCCACAGGTTCTAAATCTTCTCAGATATGTTTTGGGAGAGATCCCGGAGTTTTAGTATCACTAATTGCTTTTCCCACTACATAACTATCAAATCATGTGTTCAAGAATCCAAATACTTTACAGTTCATTCCTTTGCTTATCACTATGTACCATTTAAATTTGCAGGTATTTCTTTCAAATATATTGCCTCTTCTTCCATTTCCCTTCACTGCCTCTTCTGTGCTTTCCCAACTGGATGGCAATCTCCATCTCCTCATAATATCTTATTTGACAGATATATTGCTCGGTTTCTGAAAGTCTAGGTTTTGCATCCTTCCTAGTGGCTTGTGTTTCTAAAGGAGGGCAATGCTTTTATTTTTCTCACTGTATTTATTCCATCTGTAAGCCCCCCCACTTTCTGAATTCAGTGCTTCTCTGTTGACAGGTGAGCACTGAGACTGTAAGTTGTGATTTGAGATGATTATGTGGGTGTGGGGTAAAGAAGGTGTCACTGAACATTTGAAACTCCATCCCACTCCTGCAGGAGAGGCAGCTCTGTGCTGCCTCAGCCCCAAACCATCATGCATGCTGTGAAAACACATAAAATGTGTGCAGAGGCCAGCTCCAGCATGGGAAAGGATTAGCAAAGGACTGCACCACACAGCTATAAGAGACCTGCAGTAATGTAAAAGAAATGCCTGTAGAATATTAAAAAGATAAATCTGAAAAAGAGCCTGTGAGGTAGGGAATTTACTGAGGGTGAAAAAGAAGACTTGGTCAGAGCTATGTGTACCTCAAAGGACATCTCTTTAATTGTGTTTTACTTTTGGAGTTGCTTTTAACCTGATTGCCAAGTGATACTGTTGCTGTCTGAATTTCAAATCACTCTGACCATCTCACCTGTAATCCCTTTACAAGTGATGCCATGACCTGGGATTTGTCACCTGACATGTCACTCCTCATGGCAGCATTCTGCTTCAGACACTCCATCACAACAAATCAGTCAAAAAGGAGGTTTCAGAAAGAAAATGCCCTATCTTGACGTGTAAGGCAGGGAGTTAGAGAGCAGCAGGAGATTTTCAAGGCTGAGATCCATCTGCAATTCCACAATGGAGGGATTTCTCTTGTTTGTCACAGTTTTAGTAGTTGATGTGACATATGCTTGATACAGCTATAGCTGACCAAAGGTCAAATTCTGCTTTTGGCTACATTGGGGAAAATCCAATGGATATTGACAGTTCTTGGACATGCACTTGTCCAAAAAATTAATCAGATGTGCTCTTCCCATAGAATAGTCCCAAGCAAATGCTGAGATATCCAGAGATTTTTCACAGATGGAAAATGGCCTTGCAAACTCTTAAGGATCATCTACTGCAGGAGACAGAAAAGCCCTAGGAGAACTGTGTTTTTTAATGCCTAAAATATGTGCGTCTCACACAGTCATCAGCACAAAGCTTTCCAGCTGAAGCAGTTGGAGTGCATGAACTCATTAAGTAAACGAATTTTATAGCTAGCATTAAAAGTGATGTCAGATACCTTGATGATCCCTTTTCTCCTTTAATAAACACAGTCTTTTAATGCTGTTTGAAGACAGAACAGCAAAGCAGGTCTTTCTGTGGAAATTTAATTACATAGAATCTCAGCTTCAGTCAATTTGATGAGGATAGAATGTGAAGCTGCCTCCCAGGTACAGGACAATTATGAAGAAGAAAAAACCCTTTGCAGGAAAATTTGCAAGAATCTGGAAAACACCATGAATCTGTCTATTGAGAAAGGTCCATCACCAATTCCATTAAATACTTGGATGGATCTATTAGTGGACGGATCTATTAGTTTCTGCCTCTCTAAGAACAAAGTAATTTATTTTGTAATAGTTATCCATGGATGTTTTCCCATGGATTTAGAGGGTGTTACCACAGTACATTCTCCCAGAATAAAGATAAAACATTCTGGTTTTATGCAGCTCAGATTTTTGAATGCCCAACTTGAAGGACTTTAGAGTTTCAAAAGCGCTGGAAATTTGCATTTTGAGGTGGAATTAAGATCATCTATCAGTGTGTAGGAACTGGGCCTAGGATATCTCAGAAATCCTACTCAAAACAGAAGCCCTCCTGCAGCATGAACGCTTCAGTGAGTCATCCCAGATCAAAGAGCAAGTTAGAAAGTGAGGCAAGGCAGAAAGCAGATCTTGTGACTCTGGATGTCTGCTCGGATGATGAGATTATCCTGCTCCGTGGAAAGCTGCCGCCAGGGCAGTGACCTATTTACCAGCGTAGGTCACTTCCATTAGCTCAGTACTTATTGTCCTGTTGTTTTAATTAGTGCCATTTCAAATAAGTGGCCAGCTCTTTGGAAAGGTCAGTACCTCTCTAAGCCCTTCCTCTGTGCAAATGAGGTTGCTAAGGGAACGACCCCGGAGAAGTAATCAATCCTTGTTAGTTAGACCTACGCTAGGACCGCGTTGCTTAGCACGGCTCGCTGCAGAAGGTGATTCACTCCATCAGAGCAAACACTGCTCAGCCCTGGCCCAGCCACACAGGGCAAGTACAAACGTGTTTTGGAACAACACCAGCTGTTAGAGCGTTAGTTTTGAAGCGGAGCAAGGGCAATAAATCCCGTTCAGGAAGAACTGGGATTATCTGGCAATATTCTCTCCAGGGTACACATGTAGGCCCATCAGACAAGGCCCTCAAACATGGATTTATCACTCAGGAAATAGAGCTGATTATAAAGGTTCAGGTCCATGTGCATGTGCCATCCAGCTGGCAAGGTGACTTCACCACTTCTGTAAAATGCAGTGCCTGTTAAAAGGCCTGCCCTGTAAGTTTGTCCACATCCTTACTGACCAAAGCAAGCTCTGAAAGTGGAGCACCATGGTTATCGTATTTAGTCTGGCTTTAGTGGCAAAGCTCAGGTCATTAATGGTCAGCACTGCCTTATCTTCATGGGGCTGGAAAGCAATTCTGTACTCGTGAAGGAGTGGTAGTGAACTCACATGAAATTGTTACCTAAATCAAAGGGCTCAGAGAAACTGTACAATTCCTGATGCTATTTATAGGAGTGAATAAATAATGGAGGAGTATAAATCCCATTGCCTGCAGTAGCACATGCTGTGTGAGGATATGTGTACAACCTTCAAACACTACAATCTATCAACAAAGCAAAAACTTTTGGAAATATCAGTGTCAGACACTCAAATCTAAAGATGTATTGGCAGGTTATAAATCTATCTCATGGTGGAGTCTTTTTGTTTCCTGCTAATAGAAACTTACTGCCTAAATGCAGACACTTTTAAGGAAGAACAGGAAAGGCACTTAGGAATCAATGCACTTACATATGTGTGTAATATTTAAAATTTTAAAATACTTTTATTTTTTAAAATACCATATTTAGGCTTTAAATTAAGCCTAATTTAATAGCTGGATTAAGCTCCAAAATCAGTGACATTTTTGCATTTGCATGAATTAGTGAAGGAGAATAATCTATTTGCTTGAGTCTACAAAGAGTTTTTAAGCTCTTAACTGTGTAATCTTGTCCTGAAAACTGTGTCTCTTGCAACAGAGAAATCCTTATATTGCTGTTGAAATACTAGTATGGTACTGATTCAGGATGAAAAATAGAATCTTAAGATGAACTCCACAGGATGTTTAAGTTCTTTTCAATGAGCTTTGGATCAAGTGATTAGTGAGGCATCAATACCACCACTATAATTCTGGTTTTTTATTTCACCAGGATGTCTGACCCAGCTTGTAACACAGCCCAGACCTGTTTTGTTTAGGGCATATGGAGCAAGGTCGGAAATCACATTAAAGGGATATGTACCAAATGAGAATGTTACAAAAAACCCCATGATGTGATGTAGAATTGGGAGGGTGCAATTAGGCAGGGTGCCAACAAATACTGCTTACATTTTAATTTTATGTAAATAAGAAAATATAGAGGATGCAGACAGACAAGATTATGTGATTTCTCATCAGATGGGAGGCACAATTGCTTATGGTGATCTGCCACAAAGAGAAATATGCTTGCTAAAAAACTACTCCTTATGTTTCAGTGCTGAGTATCTTTCTAATGGAAAAAAATGCTCCCAGCTGGTGGATAAAATACTGGCCTTATACAGAAAATATGATTTAAAATATTATCAGCCTTCTTATATCTATTCTGCTGCAGTTCCCACATTGCACACTGAATATTTCAGATGCCTATGTAAAAGAAATTCTGACAAATTTCAAAATTAAGTCTCTCAAAAATACCCAGCAACAAGATAGTATGTATGAAATTTTGAATCCATGTTTAACTGAACCTTTAAAAAGCTAATAAAAGGAAGGAAAATTCTACACCATGTCCATAATATGACTGAGAAAACATAGCAGGTTATTTTGAATACCTACCAAGTGTGGTATCAAAAGGGCTTTTTTTCCCACATAACCATACAATATTTATATCTGAAACATCCATCTTTATGAAGAGGTGCTTTTACTTTCAAATTAGATTAATTCAGCCCTGAAGTTTGCATAGAAATATATTTTCTAGTCTTCCAGAGCTGTATACGTGGCCACAGATGTCTAGTTGGTTTTCAGGTAAATGCTTGACTTCAGCAACTTTAGAAAATGTTTGTTATAATCTCTTTAATTCACAAGTTTATTTCATGTAACTATAATTTAAAACCTTTTACTAGATTTTTCTAATGAAACTGTATAAAATCGAGACACATAGGCAGTTTGGGATTGTGTTTTCCACCAGGATGCAGCACATATTTCATAGTCTTGTCTTTTTTGTGAAGTTAATTAAAGCCTTTCATTGCTTTCATCAGAATAAATTGCTACAGATAGTCATCTGTATTTTGTGACTTACGTGACTGAAATATGGAATGTGATGCACACTTTTACTGACTTTATGCATGTTGGCACTATTTGGTACTCTTATTATCATGATTCAGTTGTTATTTTTAAAAATAAGATTGGTAATTATTCCATATAGCTATTTGTTCTTTTAGCATTGGCTCTGCATTAACTGTTCAGGGGCAAGAATGAAGGCTGTCCTATTAGATATTTACTAACCATTCAGACTGTTGTTGGGGAGAATATGGTATGGATTCTGCATCTTATCCATTGGAGAATAACTGGGGTTTGGTTTTGTTTTGTCTTGATTTCTAGAAAACTTAGATACAATGATAGCTGAGCAGACAAAGAAGAAGCTTGAGAACCCTTCCACTAAAACCAGGACAAAACTCACAGCAGGTACTTACTGTACAATTTTCTTTCCTGGAATAACACATTTTTTTAACCTATTCAGTTAAAAGTATGCTAATTGCTTTAGCAGCCAGACTGCTTGTTAAAGCCACAGGCTCTTAAGGACCTGTACCAAGCCACAGCCCCATTGTCTAAGCACACAACAAGAGAGAGATTTTCACTTAATTGTCCAGTCTTTAGAAGTATATTCACTCTCTTTTTTCTTCACTGGAGTCCAGATATTACACATACACAAAAGCAAGCTGTATCAGTGCTTTTTAATACTAAAATAATAATGAAAAAGCATTATTTGTCAACTTTGAATGTGGCAAATGCAAATTTCATAGAATTTTTCTCTGCACAAAATGTTCCTTTGCATTGCAGTCACCTGTATTCAGCTATTGTGAGAGCAGAAAGAGGCATTCCTCTTTCCAGAGGTCTGGAGTGGAGATGACCTTTAGAAACCACTTTGAGACAGGCTCCAATGAGGCTCTTCCTCAGCCAGCAGTCAAAATGCTTTACTTGCCAAGATTGTATTGATGGGATTGAGAAATGCTCCTGATACAGTTGATACCAAGTTGTTTGCTTCTGTTATTTCTCTAGACAAGAGCAGTGAAGAAGCAGACAGTACAAAGGAAGAAGCAGCTAAAATGGAAAAGGAATATGATGTTTCAAAGGATTCTACCAAAAATGAAGGACAGAATGCAGCAGGAAACAGCGAAGAATCCGGAGGTACAGGATATTACTTTCCTACTATGTGTGCTCCAGCGATGGAGTCTTTTCCTCTCTTTGCTATTGATTTTCCTTGGTGTTAGCATAAATATCCTCAGTCTACAGTCACTGGGAATCAGCACACAACAGCTTGATTCGGAAGTGTACTTATCTGCCAAGTTTTAAACATATGACACTACATCCCTTGCTGGGCAGACATCCACAGCATTCATAGACCTTTTTAGAACAATATGAAATGCAGTTTGATGCAGTAGTGCAGAGACATTTTGCTTCTTTGCATCTGTGGCTTTTCAGTGAAATCGGATGGCCAGAATATTCAATGATCTGAGTGGGCCCTTTGATTTCTGTAGTTTGTGTTAGAACAAGCTGATACTGAAAGGCAATGATGAGTTCTGCAATATCACAATTTACATCTCCCACTGCCAGAGGTTAAAGGTTATAATAAATTAACCTGTTTTACATAACTTTGAAAACATTACAGTAAGTTAGTGTTCTCCCTAAGCAAACGTAGCACAGTAGAACATTTATTTTTGTCATGCCTCAGCATGTTAAATAATGCCACATGCTAAATTACACTGTGCTGGCTGAAGTGCAAATCAGCTGAAAACAAATCTGCAGGGGACATGGTTCCTCCTTATTGTGCTGAACTCTTGAAGGAGAATGTTGGTGCAGAAACCTTTCAGTGAGTTCTCATTGCAAAGGGTCCAGCATAAGTATCTGTGTTTTGTAATCAGTTGGTTAAACAAAATTGCTTCTTTTGCACCAGTGCTGTCTGATGCTCATACTTTTTGGAATGCAGTGTTTTCACTCAGGCTGCTCAGTGATGAATTGCAGGAATCAGGACTGCAGTAGATTGTAGTCCATGGGTTCAGCTCTGTGGGCAGTGCAGCCACTCACAGAGGGAAGGTGACATTTTTTTCCAGCAGCTTATTTATTTCAACATGGAAGAGGAAAATAGTTCAAGATGGCTGTCTGATTTCACAGTAAAGAAAAGTTATCTCAATACCCGTGGGAAGTGATAAATAACACATTTTTGCTCATCTCTTGAAGATTTTTCAGTTTGATTCAAGTTATTTTCCTTTATCTTCAGCCCAATAGCTACTTAGAAATTTAAATGGGATCAGTATTTAGTTCTCTGTCTCATCATGCAATGCCCTTTCTCTTTCACTAAGTAACTTACTCTAAAGTTACTGCACTCCCAGGTCAAAAATGAGGGTGTATCTAATACTGTATCCACTTACTAACAGGAGCAGGCATACATAGTTGGCAGTAGTAGCCTTCTACACACTAATCACACTAGGTTTTTATTTCTTTCAAATGTAAGAACATTACATCAATAAAGCTCCAGCCAAGTTAAGAATTCAAAATCCATTAGCTGGAATATTTCCTTAGGGGTCTTATTAGGTAATCCTTGTACTAATTCTATCCTGTGTGCTTTCTGGTCCAAAAATAGCCATCACTTTAAATTTCAGCTATTACAAGGAGTTATCATGGTAATTTTAATGCATCCTTTTTCTCAGTAAAAATAGTAACTATATTTCAAGTTGTCTTTCCAAAACATCACAATTTTAGGTTGGCTGTATGCTGCTAGTACTACTATATGGAGGAGTTTTGATACTGAAAGCTCTCAGCCCTAATTAAGTCATCCTTGCTATCTCAACAGCTTTTTCTTTGCTGAACAATTATGATGATCAAAAAGCTGTAGGTTTTTTTTAATCCACATATGCAGTTTCTGTGGATGCCACCAAAAGTTATGTATGGAGATCAAGAAAGCCCTGATCTTAAGTTTGTGCATGACTAATCTTGCACAGGCAGCACCTGCTAACCATCTGTGGGACTTTTGCCTGACTGAGTTTGACAGGACTCAGGTTTTAAACAGAAACTAAGAATAGTTTTAATCTGCCTTTGCTGTGACCAACTTCACCCAGTTAAGCAAGCTGCATCAATCATTGATGTAAGTGCTTGATTTCTCTCTCATCCTTTCCTCCAGGGAAATCTGAGGCATATTTGGAAGCAATCAGGAAGAACATAGAATGGCTGAAAAAACACAATAAACAAGGTAACAAAGAAGGTATGAAGTAAAAGGCCTTGACATTGGGGTGGGCACCATATGCATTAAAAATCAAGTAATTTATATTGTGTTGTATGACTTAACATTGTGTTATACCTTAAATAATAGTAATGTGAAACTGTGCTTGTGTAGACTGTAGTGATCATTAGTGGTGTTAGAGTTAAATAATACAGATCATGTAAAAGTTAAGCCAATGAACATAAATAGTGAACTAAGGTAGATTAATGCAAACTGGGTCGAATGGCCACTGGCCACAAAACCCACAGAGACTGAGCAGCAGGGCCATGTGCTGTCCACACAGTCCTGGTGGTCTGCCTGCACCAGGCAGCTGCATCAGCTTTGTCTAATGCTTCATTTCTTAGCTCATCATTAGTTTAATTATGACTTTGTAGGTGGCATAGATGCATTTGAAATGTCTGGACGTGTCTAGAGAAGCTCGGTGCATCTGGCTAGCATGCTGCACCCACAGCAGTGAGTCCATCACCAGGAACAGCTGAGATACAAACTTATGGCAGTAGCACTGCAATATGTTGGATTACAGCCCAAATCAACTCGAATGACTTGTAGCTCTCACATGCAAAGCTGTGTAGAAGGGAGCAGTGACTGAAGCAGCTGCACAGGGTTTGCTCACCAGCTGTCCCACCATGTGCCTCTTCCTTGGAGGCAGGGCTGCTTGAGAGCTGCCAGCAGGGACAGAACAGCAGCAGGATTTTGTCTTTATTTCTCACAAATCTTTATTTATCCATACCATCTTTTCCCTCAAGTTCTTACATAAAAGCAGCCTCCTCTCCCTGTTCTGTGCCCTGGCTGTGTGTTCTGCCATGGCCTGCTCTGGAAGTGAAGGTTCCTAGCCAGGGGATCCATCCCTGGGCTATGAGTGGCGCCTGGCGAGCAGGATCCTGCTCACACCAGCCAAGCAGAGGGTGATCTGAGATGAGATTAGCCCTGGGTAATCTATCCATCCTCTCTGTGTGTTGAAGTGTGTACGAATTCCATTTCAGAGATGACTGCGTGCCTACAGCCCAACACATTCATTTTTTTGTACAGAAACTGTAATAGGAAAGACTGTTAAAAAAAATATCCCATTTCTCAAATCATTTCCACACAATGGCAGCCATGGCAGTTAGCAGCAGGCCTACATATTTGCTCAAGAGCTTTTTTTCTGCCAGTTTTAATTAATGGTTCTGTTAAGCAATATACTCATTATAGTAATTAGATCTCCACCATGTGTGATTATATCTCTGTATCACACATACTGCCTGAGCAGCCCCTTGCTCCTCTTTGTATAATCTTTCTTCTGCACTGCTGCAGTCTGAAAATGGCTGTGACTGCAGATCAATAGCATTTTATCTGCCTGTGAATGCAGTAAGATATATATATCTGTGTAGATAGATTTTCATTTGCACTAAAATATCTTTATTGTCCTCTGGCAATGGAAATAGGCTTTAAAGTGAGTGTAAGTTATGACAAAATTAGAACAGTATTCTTACTCTTCTGATACATCATCTTTATTGTGCCTTTTCATACTCCTTATTTTTGTAAAATGCTAATTCAGTTCCCCTGGGATGATGTTAAAAGAAGTACAGTCAGGGTAAGCTTATCTAACCATGAATACATTGCAGTGTTTCTTCAGTTCAAGATTAGGTGGTGTTGCTGTGCTCATCAATCATTTCTCCACTTCCAGCTGGCACCTGGGGGCTGGCAGAAAAACGGTTCTCAGAGTAATTCATGTATTAAAATGCCCAGACTTTGCCAGCCCTACTCATGGATTGGTTTACTCACTGAATATCCTTGAAGAGGTTTAGGTTTTTCTTCAGGCAAATGTTTGTGGGTCCTTCAGTTTGTATGAATTTCAGCAGATATTATTCATTCAATGACTAATAACCCTGGAAATGTTGATTTGCATTTCTGCAGTTTGGAAGTATCAATCATCTATTAAGGAGGCTGATAAGTTTGAGTGGCTGGGATGATTTAATGATAAACACATCAAAAGCCTGGATTTGGGGCTCATTGCCTTTTGTGTCCAAAGTTTGTTTTGCCTGTTTACAACCTAAGGCTCCACAGACCTGGCTTGATGCTTGAAACCATTGCAGAACTGAGCATTTAATGATACATGCAAAGAGCATGTGTGGATTGTTTAACAAACACTTAGGTAGTTCAGAGCTTCATAACACTAACAGCAGCCATTTAGAAATGAAAGCAAATCCTGTCATTAATTTCAATGGCAAATGGCTTGATCTGAATATGCAAGTAAAGGCTCACTTCATTTACTGGGGCTGTTTCACAGCTCCATGTAATGCTGCAGCTGTTGCAGTGAATCAGCACCCAAAGCTGATTTTTCTAATTACAATAGATTCTAAATAAGTATTAGAAATTGGCAGTTATCAATTTCTAGAAAAAAACCAAAAAAACCAACAATTTAAATTGCTGTGAGATATACAAATTAGCCTGAATTGGATAATATCATAATGGTTGTAATCCCATACAGGATGTTTAGTAATTAAACCTTCACATCTCCACATAATAGTCTTAGAGTTAGAAACAGTATTCTAGAAGTAAAATAAGCACAGAGATTCTAATGTGAAAAATGTGGCTATTAAATTAATTTAGTATTTGTTCTTCATTAATTTTCATTCCTTGGTATCTTTCCCTGGAGATCCTCATTCTGTCAACATGAATGAAATGTCTCATCCCAATTATGAAATTGCTCAGTACTATTTGTCCCTATTACTCATACAGGATGGAGACACAAGCAGGTTACATTCCCTTAAGTAATGACAGTAACAGACCAGGCAAGAAATCCTCGCCTCAGTACAGCAAATGGCAAAATTCCTGCTAACTCAGATATGGAGAGGACACCCCTGCAGGAGTGGGGAGTGTTGAATATCAATTATCTGTATTACTCATTTGAAATTGCCTTATGCTGTTATAAAAATGATCACAAGCATCAATTTGCTTCTTCGTGTCTTCCTATTTCTATCCCATTTTGGTCAATTTTTGAAACCTAGAAAATTCATTATTGTCTATTTTGTTAAGAATGTACAGTTTGAAAGAAGGTTCTTCCACATATTGCTGTGATGTCATACATTGGACATTGCAAAATCAGTTTTAATGTATTCTGAAGGCCCCATCTGTGGAATAAGTAATTTATACTGGAAAATTCAAAATGTATTCATTTTGTGAAAGATACTAATTCATTTAACTTAGTATGAACCCTTAAAACATTGATGTTCTTCTTCTGCTTCTAACAAATTAAGCTTTACATTTATGCAGCTAATTATGAACTGAAACTTTATTGTGTTTATGTGTGAATATACTGAATCTGCTGCCAGAGTCCTGACTACACAATAGGTTATCTTTCCATGTTATTTGAAAAACTGCTTTGCAGTAGAATTCTTTTCATGGAAAATAACGTTTTCCAGTATAAGAAAAGTCTATTTAATGCATATGGTGTGAATCAGGCATAGATGCATTCATCTGTTGGAAAAGGAGGAAGGATCTTTCAGCACTCTGCTGCAGATTGACAGAGGAAGATTGACACTAACACTGTCACAAAGGCTGCTCACTGCAGTAGTTTTCAAACCAGAATATTATGTTCTGTATCAAGGTAAATAATTGTATTATTTTTGATCTATTCTCAGGGAGTTGCTTTCATGAATTTCCACTACAGTGGTAGTAAGTGGGAATTTTACTGGGATTTCAACTGGAAATAGTCTGTTTAATACTTTATTTTGATTCCATGACAGTTGTCAAAATAATAGGGCACAACAGCTTTTGCTGTGCAGACTAGAACATCAAATCCCTGGGCCGGAAAATATCCTTGCTTTAGCATTTGACAGCAATCAATCAAGAGCAAGAGATGATTATTCCTCTTGGCCAATAAAAGCACCATGGTGTGTAAAAAGACTTTGTGCAGCTGGTTTGGGTTTTTTAATGGTTTTACAGGTTGCACTTACAGAGAATTCTTTTCATGTTTGACGAAGTGCGTTGGTTGGATAAACTTTACAGTGACGTTGTTTCTTAGGTGAAGCAGTACAATGGCAATGACTCATTGTGCAAATGAATTCTTGTTTTTCAGACTATGATCTTTCAAAGCTGAGAGATTTCATTGATCAGCAAGCTGATGCTTATGTGGACAAGGGCATCCTGGACAAGGAGGAGGCTGATGTAATTAAACGCATCTATGGCAGCCTGTAAAAAGTTAGTGACTGCCAAAGCTGTAGAAATCTAGTCTAGTTTCCCCCACTCCTGGCTCAATGACTTATGATCTGTTAATTTGAGGATATCATTAGAAATGCTCTGTTTACATTGTACTGACAACTCTAGACAGAAATGAAGAGCTGTAGTGCTCCATTCACTTTCTGCATACTGTATTTTCCTACATTCACAAATCAACCTTAAACACCAAATTCTGACACTGAATTTCTATTTGATAAGGTAAATATTTCTGTAATGCTCTCTTTGATTTATTGCTCATGTTTCATTTACTTTTGTAGCTAAACCAATAATTTCTGATGGAAATTTCTTTTAATGCTACATTTTTTTTTGCTTTCACTCAACAAGCTTTCTATAGATGCAACTATGTAAAGGGCATTATGAGAAAATAGTTCATAGTTCTCTAAATAAAATATTTGAAAATAATTTACCTATTAAAGTTTTCATTAATCTTAATATTATTTTATAGTCATTTATTTTGGTTTTAAATACTAACACCTTTTTTGGGTTCTTTTTTATTTCTTTATGTAGTATTCTGTAATTTGGACTGTAATGTCCTTCGCTAACTGATAAATCTTAGACATTACAATTGCCTTCCATATTACAGAGCTGTATTCTCTTCTTCAGCATGTGTGAACATTCTCTTTGCACCATTTGATGATTGTGCATGCATAATTAGTTGAATTCCTGGTGTGAATATCCTGATAGCAAGTGTAAATAGCCATTGCCTTCACTAAAGAAAAGAAAAAGAAAGCAATTCAAGTCACTTTGTATGGAAAGGGAAGTTTGGAATTAGATATGTTTTTAGGAACATGGGCCCTGCTTTTCAGAAAGATTATTTAAATAATCTATTCTATCTCAGTATCTCTGAGTATCAAGGCTGTAGTCTGATTACTGACCCCTGTTCTGTGCTGAGCAGTATTATCTTGGAGAACTTCTTTTTTATTTTGGCCTATATATGCTAGAATTAGCCAAGAATTTGGTACTTCCCCAAGAATCAAAAAGAAAAACAAAAAAGTCATCCTCATTCTTCTTCCTCAACTAACAAAGATTTGTAAGAATGGTTTATAAGGTCTTTTATCTTTAAGTGAATGGATACCTTTATGTATGAAGAACTGATGAAGCAAGACCAAAGGTAAAGAAGCATTTAGAAAGGGAAATTTCAGAGTCCCAGAAGATGTAAGGCCTTAGACCCATCAGCTGCAGTCAGTTGAGTAGAGGAACTCCAGGAAAGGCCTGTACTCTTTACTTACAGATTCTTCATTCATAACTGAGGTTATCCCTTCTCTGATTTTTTTTTAATTGATGATATCTCTAAGATTGATACAGTTAAAACTGTTATCTGATGCAGAGGTTGGAATTTGCCTGCCAGTGTAATGGAGATACTGACTTAGAGCACTGCCTGCACAGCACAAAGTTGTGTGTTGGGTCACTCCTTGGGCCATTTCCTTCCTCACAGCTGGAGGTTAGAGAAGATTTGAGCAATGTTTCTCAGCCAACTGAAGGAAACTCTGGAATCCCTGCAAAACATAAATTGTCAACTGAGCATTATTGATAATCAGTATTAATGAATGTGATAGCACTGAGGTGTAACAGAATAACTCTGCAAACTTATGAAACATAAGCCAGTGAATGTTTTCTAGCATACACAAAATATTATCACTGCCTGCTCATACACATCCTGAAGTGCATCATTGAATTGCAGTATCAGTCACTAATGGTGATTTTTTTAGATAAAAACTGTATTCAAAAATTTAATCATTGTAAGCTTGCTCTGACAAATCTAGACTAGTTCTAGACTAAGAACTAGTTTCTCTAGTCTTACAAACTCTACAGAGAAAATAATTAGGAAAAAGAATTAATGTTATTTTAAACCAGTGCATTTGTTCTCATCTAAACCCTCTCATTTATTATTATTTGCTGTTGTTCCCAAAGATCCAAATTTCTTCATGTCTCTATAGATCTCAGTTGCATTGTGGAACAGCTTCTGAGTTCCTTTCTTATGTGACCAGCACATGGGAAAAGCAAACTGTTTCTCAAATTTGGATTTATGACAGAAATTAGGAGGATGGTAACTAACCATATACCTTTACAGCTGGGGAAGTGGTAGTGACCTAGGAGCTGCACTTGAAAAAACAAAAAAGGACAAACTATCCTTCCCCAATGACTACTTTTTAAAAGACCCCAAATTTTCTTCCCCTGTCAATATGATGAGTAGTATAAGAATAATTTCAATTTTCATTGGAAGTTAGTTTCTTACTTCATCCTCTCATGAGTCTGGTACTAAAGGGCAGATGTCATCAACTAGTGACCAGTGATTATGAACAGTGAGTGGTGACACTTGTTAACCTCTCAGTTTTGCACATTTTATCACTTGAACCAAGTATCAGTGACATAAGTTAGGAAAACACAAACCCAACAATGGGTACAACCTGTGTTTCAGAGTATGCACGTTCTTGGACTTGCTCTGTACTTGCCCTGCTGCTGTGCATCCCTGGGGTACACATGGAGATAATTAAAGCAGCCTGATGAGTAGCTGAGAACAGAGCAAGCCTCTGACAAATAGACCAGAAATCACAGCTACAGTTCCTGAAAATAATTCACTTTCCATCCTGCCCAAGCCCACTAAACTTGTTATTGAATGCCTCAAATACTGGTTCCATTGCTGGTACATGGAATGAACATCTCTCAGTACATCACACCTTTCAGAAGCAGGCAGTGAAACACAGGCAGCCTGATGAATCACCCTGCATTCCTAAAGGGCTGTGACTTACTCGAAATAAAATCAAACCCAGTGACGCAAGTTTCAGCCTTCACCACAGATCAGTCCTTATTCTGCAGGGAACACTTGGAGCACATTAGGACTTGACATGCACTGCTGTGTGTTTAGCCATAATTAGTAAATCATCGTGCTTGCTTTCTTCCTAGTGAGAAAGGTATTTTCAACAACTGCACATCTCTGTTTAAAACTGACAAAAATCTGTTTCTGTGCTGTTTCTATCTCTGATGGATCCTTCAGAAATCCTTCACTTCTAAATTATCACTGAAAATGTAATAAGTACAATATATATGGTATTCACCTTTTGAGCTTTTCTAATAGACTTGTTTCTGATACTGTACTTTATTAAACACTTTACTACAAGCTACATTAGTGTGCTGCTTTTGGCTGGGGTAGACTTTGTTTTCTCCACAGTAGCCAATATAGGGCTGTGTTTTGGATCTGTGCTGGAAACACAAACGTGTTGGTAACACAGGGATGCTTGAGCAGAGCAGAGCTTGCACAGAGCCAAGGCCTCTCCTGCTGCTCACCCCACCCCTGGGGAGGCTGGGGGTGCACAAGGAGCTGGGAGGGGACCCCGCAGGAGAGCTGATCCCAGCTGACCCAGGGGATGGCCCAGACTGTGGTGCCATGCTCGGTGTGCAGAGCTGGGGAGGAGGAGGAAGAGGGCGGGGTGTTAGAGAGACATTTGTTTTGTTTTAATTTTGTTTTAACCCTTACTTACGGTGGAGCCCTGCTTTCTTGGATATGGCTGAACACCTGCCTGCCCATGGGAAGTGGTGAATGAATTCCTTTGCTTTCATGCCCAGCTTTTGCATTACCTATTAAACTGGCTTTATCTCGACTTTGAGTTTTCTGCCTGTCACCCTTGTGGTGCTCTGCCCCATCTCTGTGCGGAGGGAGTGGCTGTGAGGGGCTGGGTTTCCAGCTGGGGTTAAAGCACAAGGAGCAGTAGGAGGCTGCTGTGTGCCAAGGAGAATGCATCTCCTCTGTGTGCTGCCCAGCTTTTCGAGGCTGTCCTGCAGTTCAGTGCCATGCAGGAAGGGCTGGGGTGCCACAGGGGTGCCCTTCTGAGAAGGTTACACGCAGCTGCTGGCTGAGTTAGCTGGATTCACAGGGCTGTAGTAGCATCCAGCCACATGGCAACTGAGTCCCAAATGAAAATTTTCTACCACTTATGTCCCACATATTTCACTTTTAAAGATCTTTGTCCAAGCCTGCCCAGGTTTTGACTTTTCAAACTTTGACTGAAGAAATATGTAAAAACAAAACTTCAAACATGCAGGTTCCTCAGCACAAAATAGCTGCAAAACATGGAATTTTATCTGCTTCACTTCAGCCTGACATTGCCCTGTTCCAGCCCTAAACCACACCTTGCAGGATTGGTAAAAATATGTAAATAAAGAATGAAACTACAAGTGTATGAAGAATAAAAGCAGACTGGGAAGCAAAATATACATGGTAATGAATAAAAATACATAAAATATACAGGAAAATAAGTCAGTTTGCTAAGTAATAATGTGAAAATGTGAATCAAGACATTAAAACATTAGTTATTTCAGAGCCTTAAGAACTCTTCTAAGAGTAGTAAAGCCCCACCTTGACTCACTCTGTGTGTATTACAATTGGCAGGCACTGTTTCCTCTCACCTGCCCAGCTGTCCTGGGGCAGAGCAGGGGTGCCCAGGGTGGCACCCACAGAGGTGATGGGGACTCTCGGCAGGGAAGGGCTGCAAGGAGCTGGCAGAGGCACAGCAAAGCAGCTCCCAGCAGCGTTTTACCTGTCCATGAAAGCCAGGCAATCAGTCTCTGGATTTACCCTAGAGATTGTGATGCACTACAGCTACCTGCACTCAATCTACCTGAAAACCAGGAACAGGCATTAATTAAACACAGGAAATGCAGCTCTTTGCCCCCAGGGGCTGCCAGGACAGGGAATGTTACCTGGTGCTCTGGCCGTGCTGCCCACAGGTGAGAGAGAGCCCCGGGCTCCTCAGAGCCGCAGCCCAGGGTCAGGCCCCGGGGCAGGGACAGGCCCCAGGGCAGGGCAGGGTGGCTGTGGCAGTGCTAAACATGCGGGAAGAGACAAAGAAGATGGAGTGGAAGTGTTGAGGCCTCTCTGCCTGGCCCTGAGCCCTGGGGGCACCACGAGGAACGTCTGTGTGGCAGCAGAGCAGCAGGGACGTGCTGTGGGACAGCGGTGCCAAGGCAGGGCTCTGGCAGGTGGCCTTTGTGTCGGGCAGTGGCGGCCCTGAGCTCTCCCTGCGTGTGGCGGGATCCCTGTGTGGCACAGCAGGCTTGGCTCTCCCTGTGGGTCTCACACCGAGTGCCAGCTGTGTGTGGCTGTGGAGGGGTGTCCGGCCAGGAGAGCTTCCAGGGGCTGTCAGGTTTTACAGAGTGTCACTTTGTGTGTGGTAGAAAAGGATTACATTTTCCTGTGGAATAATAAAATATAACTGGGCTTGAAGCTAGGGTTGCCCTTCGAAAAGGAGTTCATTCTGGCTTTGTAATGTTGTACCGAAATTAAATGACAAGAGAAGTTACAATTGTGTAAGAAAGAGATAGGTACGATCCCAATTTAAGAAAGATACAAAGCCTAAAACTAATTCGCCGGCCTCTTCAAGAAAAATCAGAACTTCCTTTTCTCGACTAAGCTTTTTCTGTTCTTGTTAATGTGTGTGACACTGCAGACCTTCTCTTTAGGACAAGCTAGAGTTGATTTGAATGAGCCTGCTGGCTCGGAGTTCCTGCCAGCTCTAGGGAAATACCAATTCCTGCTGAGCTTTGAATTTTTACTTCTGGTTTTAGTAAATTAATGAAACTTTCCATATTGTTTCCTTCTTAACATACTGCAGAAAGGTTTTGCTTTAAGGGAGTGATACTGATGAGCTAAAAGACAGGAAACTGCATCTGTTGCAGTGGGGATCCAGCAAATCCTTAATGACGAGAGTTTTGTGAAGTTTATGGAATACTTGAGGAAAAAATATAGGATATTTAACAAGAAGTTGCTAACACCCTAACTTCAGGGCAACTGATTGCAGGCTGCATTCTGCCTCCCTGAGTTTCAGATGGGGTCCACTTGCAGACCTGAATACTGGCACCTTCTCAGAACAGGGAAGGCTTGCCAATGAGCCTTTATTCATCTTTACAGACTGCACAACTGGGGCAGACAGCTCTTGCAGGTCTCACTTAGCAGGGTGAGTTATATGGAAAGGGTAAAGACATTATTTACCTTCAAATTAGTATCTAATAGCTCGTGAAACTAAACAAACGATTCTTCCCAAAAACAGGCTAGAACCAAGCTGACTTCATTATGAACACACACAACAATATTTTCTGTATTTTATTAAATTAAAACCACACAAAATTTAACTGCACACAAGAACACACACATCTGATATTCCAATGTCATATCTCACAAAAAACCCTCTTGCATAACTCATCCCTTTTATAAATAGAAATCCAATATGCAAACAGTTCTTTAACCAAAAAGGCTTTAACAAATAAAAACAAGCTGAATTCCCCTTTCAAGGAATACATCATAACCACACACAGACACACACAAGGTTCACAGGCAAGTTCTGCAGCCCTGAAGTAGACAAAACTTTCACAGCAAACTTGCCTATGTTTGCAGAGTAAGTAAATGTCTATTATTTTCATCGTTTGTCATTTACAAGCAAACTTATTTAATATTTTTAAATACTTAAAACAAATTTCACTTTAACAAGTATTTACAAAATCTTTACTAAAGATCAACATCCTGCATAAAGGTGACCTCAGGGATATATAGTTGCTACCATGCTACAGTTTGCACAGAAGGGGTAAAAAGGCCATTGCTAGTTTTGGAAGGCTTAAACCTTTTATTGATATAGCATAAGGGCATTAACCTATGGAAGGCAGAAGAGGTCATAATTTCAGTGCAATTACCCATTCATGACTTCTTTTCAGTACATCAAGAGGATGAGTCCAAAAGACTTGGGTTTTGAATTATTGACTGTTTAGTTCTGTAAGAACTGATTTCATGGAAAGTTTTCAGGCCATCACATCTGTCTTCTACTGGTGATACGAAGAAGTTGCATAGGGACCTTCCTCATTCTCCTCATCTCTAAAAAGAAAATGATCATAATCATCAGGTCAGGAGCATACCATGTCTGAACAGTAAAACTGTAATGAAACTGCAGGTGACCAGTTTTCCCAGTGGATCAAAATAGCAATGCCAGCCTTGCCTAACAGGAATATTTGCAGTATAATACTGGAATTACACACCTCTGGAGTTCCTGAGATGTCGAGAACATAATGCTGAAATCAAGTAAAGCTGTGTAAATTCAACAACATCAGAATGCATTTTAAGAAGTATTCTTGATAAAATCAATAAGAAAACTTAAAGGAAACAAGGTAGAAGGCATGCTAGAGTTCCTACACTGTTGCTTTTAATTTCTTCTTTTAAAAAAGTAAAGCTTAGACAGAGGTTTATTTCAGCATTTTGAATGTCAGGAGGGACAGACAGACCGAAGGAGGCAAGAACAGGAGCAGTTCATCACAGCTGTGAGTGGATCTGTGTCTTGATGCTGCAAGGCCATTCCTGATGTATACTTCCCTTGCATCAATCCCCATTGAGACTGATCACTTGGATTTTCTTAGGAAAAAGTAATTGCTCCCAAGTGCTGTTGTTAATACAATAACTGGATAAAGCAAAGTAATGTTGCTTTTAAAACATCCTCAGGAAAATCAGTCTGCCTGCTGTTTACCTGACAAAATTGCCTTTTAAAAAAAGCGGTTATGTAAACCTATTGCAGTGCAGCATCCAGTACTAAACCAAGGATGCCAAGTTCCCCAGAGGTCATTGCTTTGTACTGCTGTAGCTTCAAAGTTTTGTTCCTGAGAGTCCAGCCTTAAAGCTGCTGCCAAGTTCAGTGTTCTGGTAAGAACAGAAGGACTTTACAGCTGCTGCACTGTGAAAGGATTACTTTTATACTGTGAGTACCTTCATACAAAAGTACAGTTATCCAAGTAATCTAATAGTGGTATAAGTTAAAAAAGTAAGTATTTCAATATCAAAACCATGAAGACTTTTTCCTAATAAGTATGATTATTTATCTACAATTTAAATTTCATATAACCCCCCAAAACAGAATTGAAGAACCCTACAAACTAACCAAACAGCAGAGTAGCTTGCACTTGTCTTCCTAGCAAAATTGTCATCTTAAGCCAAGGGCATAATATATTTTTTGCTTAAAATAATCTTTCCAAAAAAAGAAACCTCAAGAAAAATAAGTTTGGGATGAAACTGGTTGTTATTGCAGGGATGTGTGGTTACAGTAGTACTGAGAACAGATTTTTAGCCTTTACATTAGTGATGATACCAACCCAGTACCAAGGATGCAGATGACCTGTATATATTTAAATAGTATCCTTCATTATATCCAGTTCTGCATTCAAAACTGCCATGGGATACTATAATTTTAACAATGTATCGTTTGCAAACACATTCCATGATAGGTGGCATGACAGTAAAATAAGAAAGCAAATAACTCATGTTCAGTCAAAAAAGCACTAAATCACTTTTAGTTATAAAATCTCTCAAGACATTTTAAAACTTGTTTTCAGAATTGAGACCTATCAACATAGCAAGCTTGTAAGACTGGACTGCAGGACTGCAAAATTCAACCATAACAATTTTGGCGAAAGCCAAATATTTCAAAAAGTACATTCTGGAGCTCCAGCATATGCCCTTCTGGAGCAATGGGTGTAGCCACATGTGCTGCAAACAGCAATCTCCTGCTAGCTTGTGTGAGGATGAAGGAGAACTTTTATTCTCAAAGCTTAGACTCCAGTGGGGGAGAAACCTACTTTCTGTGCTCTACAATGGAAATTACTTTGTACTACTTGGTTTTGTTATATTTCCCATTTTAGGAGACTAAAACATGGCAGAGTTGCAGCAAAAAGATCTTCCTTCTAATCAAAGGCTGCTGGAATCAGATTTTCAGTCATTCTTCTTGAAAGCCTTATAGGAATACCATCCATCCTGACAAGGCAACAGCCAAACACTGGACTGAAATGAGTTAATTATGGGTGAATACAGACAACTGAAGAGCTGAAATAATGATGCTCTATTAGCAGGTGTTCAGACACCCAAGCACCAAAACCAGTGTCCAGGTTGTTTGTCCCACCTCCCCTGTGCCAGGTGCCCTCGGTACAGGTGCAGAGGCAGCAGAGGGCAGAGCCCAGCACTGGGGCCAGGCCAGCTTTGAGGGGCTGCTCTACAGCCCAGGGACATAAGAACTGTAAGGCAGCTTGTTGTGCTGGAACTGCAGCAGGGCAGTGTCAGTGTAGTGTGCAAAGTACATTTCTGACCAAGGCTTGGAGCTGCTCAGCAAGCATAGTTCTGTCCCAGGCTGCAGTGCCAGGCTCTGGGAGGTCTGCAACACTACCCCAAACCAGGGTAACCACCAGGAAATTATACTCATGTGGATCTTAGAACCATACATAGCAAGTGCAAGTGTGTTCTGATGGCTTAAAGACAAGCTGAGCTTTATATGAAATAAAATTATATAGTAGCTCTGGTCTGTGACCCACAAGCACCACCATGTGTGTATGTTTAATGACCAAACAATTTACTTCACTTTCAAGATGCTTAAAATAGCAAAGTGGGAAGTCACAGCAACATTCTCCTTCAGGGCTGGGAAAGGAGCAGCACAGCATTACAACACTGCAGTGCTGTCTCTTCCCCTTTGCTGCTGCCACTTTGCCCACTGGGTTACAGGAACTGAAAGAAGTCTCCTGCAAGCTGTGGTGTGCATCAGGCCACAAATAACCACTTCTGTAAAAGCAAGGACACCTGACTGGGAGGAAGTACACTCAAATGCTTGGATGCTTCTAGAATGCACAATTAAACAAGGCAGCAATCTGAGTTGTTAGTTTTGGGATGTCTGAAAGGATTCTCCACAGACAGCCTCCTTTATTGGGCATCTCTTTTCTCAGCTGACAGCCAATGAGGGTGAAAAATCACTGGACAAATTATCTCATTTAGTTACAAGTTTTGGAGGCCTCAAGACCATATTCTTTCCTAAGTCCAGGTGAAGGCAAGAAGCAGCTGACAGTACAAGGTTCTGTTCCTGTGCTGACACCAGTTATACTGGCTTGAATCACCATCATTGATTAGAGAGGCTCTGTTCAGTTACAAGGTTTTCAAAATTACACTCCAAGGCAAATGCAAAAAGATGTGGCCTGTTCCAGAAGCACAATATATGCTTTAAGTCCATCTTAAGGACTCTATAAAGAGCTTGCATTAGACATCTGGTGTTCAGCTACATCATATTCCACCATCTGATACAAAAAGCATCACTAAAGTCATTTTCAGTTTCGGTGTCACAGCGTCTTGGGCCAGGTGAAGCAGCACTATATTTTCTCAAACTATCACAATTGCTTTTATTCCATGTGTGGATAAAACAATGAGTATTCTTCCCTAATATACAAATGCATGAGTTAATAACATTTGCTACAGACAACTGTATTAATCCTTTTGCATTTCTTTTGTCCTACTATAAAAACATTGCTCAAAACAAAAAGGCTTTATTACCTTGAGCTGCATCTTGGGTGAGTATGCATGATTAATGATTCATTCACTCATGATTTCTTGCTCAATGAAACTCTAGTAAAAGTACTATTGCATGTAGATCTAGCCATGTGCTTACATAAACTCTAATAGTGAAAGGCAGCTGGCACAGAGTAGATCACATTCTGTAACCTTTTATGCTCATCTGCTTGCACAGCTATTACAGTTCAATATCTAGCCTAAATCTGCAACTATGTCCTCCTCAATTTTTCTACCTAAACTTTATTCCTTTAAGAGCACTTAAGGGAGTGACTCCAAGAGTTCTGATTAAACAATATAATTCACTCTAAGCTGCCTTTGTAGCACAGGGCAGTTTCTGACCATGAAACTTCCATGTGTGGTTTAATCCAAATCAGTGCACATGTGCACAAACATTCTTGGAAACTTAAAGGAGGCTAAAGTAAAGAGCAACTTAGATGTGGTTCTCACCATCTGTCAAATCAGGTTTATGGTATGGTGAGAAGTTATGGCTCTTTAAGTTCAGGAACTGATAATCTGCTTCTGCTTGCAGTTTTGTGAGTTCCAATGTCCCTTTTGGTGGTAGTGGATTAACTCCAGGGGCTCCTTTGTTACTCTCAAGCAGACACAGAAGTACTCGGCAGTGTTGGCACACCAAATTCTAAACAGGCCTTGATAAGGCAACCTGAATACAGGCCAGAGCAGCTGGAAACAGCACTCTAATTTCATAAATGGTTTTCACTCTAAGAACAGAAAACTTATTCATGAGGCTGGTTTATTAACATGGCTGTCCAATTTCCAAAGGCTTCCTGCTCCAAGCAAGGGACACGAGAGGACTGGGCAGGGAAGGGAACAGGTGCCTTCGAGGGAGCTGCTGGAGCACAGGAAAGAATGCTGCCACCTTCCAGCTGGACCCAGATATACCATTGATGGTACACAGCTGTGAAGTATCTCCAAGGATTTTGGCAATGGTCTCTCTCTACTCCTGTTCTCTGCAGAGTAAATATTGACTTTGGTCCTTTGCCCCTTCCTGCCAGACTGTAAAGGGCTCTGTCCTTTCCAACTATGTTGGACAGCACAAGGCAAGGATGGCTTCTGTGAGCTGCAACTGAAAGCCAGGGGCAGTGAAGTAGAAGGGAACATTATGAAGACTATCAGACACACAGGAAGCTATTTCTCTTCAGAAGCTTTGGGCAACATCCTGCTCAGCAGACTGCCTGCAGCTCTGGAACTGTTCAGCAAGTTCCAGAGGAAAATAACTCATCCTCCTGCATACATTATTTCTTGGGAGATGACTTGGTACCAGGTCCCCATTTCCCAATTTGTTACTGAAGCAGTACAGGAAAGGGGTATTAGTGGCAGCAGTGTACTATTTGTGCAGTGTCACTTCCACTGTATTGGCTCTGCTCATGGCACAGCAAGGTCTAAGTGAATTTTCTTTTTAGATTAGTATGTTATTTTGTTGAAGGGATGTTAAAATAATTGCCTTCCTCTGGCAGGGACTGTGGTTTCCTGTTATGCACTTTAACTGCTGGGTCAACACCTACTCTAATCTGTGGTAGGTACATACATCTAATGATCTGAAAGTCAGCAGCAGCACATTTTGATAGGTGCTCTACATTGCTTCAACTATAACAATGGAAGTGGGTGAGTTTGCACAGAGAAGGTTCTGAGTTCCAACAGCTATTTTCCTTTCATGCAACCAATTCAAAAGAAAGTAACTGACAAGTGTGATAACTAGATGTGAAAGCATTGCAGCCTTCCCTGAGACTCTAAACCAGTGTCCTGGCAATGGGGAGTTGTACGTGGGGATATTTCTCCAAAGGAGGCTTGTTCAATAGCCAAATACAATATACTGTTCTCCTTCAAACTTTTGTCTGCTGAACAAAGTTTTAAAGTTGCTGGAATAATTTCTTAAAGAAATTATGCAATTCAATACTAAATAAATTTGGTCCTGAAAGGTTACCTTCTGCTTGCTCTGAAAATCAGAGTATGTGAAGTGAACCAAGATGGTGGAAGAAGTTTTGCATTGAACACATTTGCAAAAGCAAAGCATGTATCTGCAGACATAACTTCTCTCCAGTTCTCTGGTAAGAGAAGCAGTACCAGTCCCCTGGAGTCAGACCTTTTATTGTGAGAAGGACCACCTCAGCATCCCCCCCTGAGGGGATTTCTGCAGGGAACAAACAGGCAGCCAGCCCAACAGACTGACTGTGAACAAGCTGAGAAAGCTTATCCCAAGGACATGGAAAACAAACACTACTGAAGTCCACTCTTGTTCTGAGTCTTTCTGTACTCTCCATAGGATACCTACATATGTGAGGGGATGTGTGCCACTAGTGTGGCTCAGCTCAAAAAGTTCTGCTTTTTCTATGAGTAAATATGGCTGTGGAAATACTGAAGAAAATATGAAGTCTGCATAGGTGGGCCCACAAAGGGGGGGACTGCATAGGGAAAGAAGATAGGAAAGCTTCACCAAAACTGCCTCATGGAGGATATTTACACAATGAGGTAATTTGGGACAGAAGAAAAACAGAATCATGCCTCGCTGTACACAATCAGCTTCCTCATAGGCCTTTGCTTAGCACTCTACCAATAACTATGTTTTTGCTTAAATAGTTACCTACTTACACAGCAAGACATCTTGGAGAATCCTGGCCTCCTGGCTTTTATGAAACAGTGTTTGTATTGTCTAAACAATGTGTTGTGAGGCAGCCTTTCTGACTGCCATAGCAAGGCACCTGCTAATGCTGTGCTCTGAAAGTATCTGGTGCATGAGGATAGCAGGCACTTGCTGTTGACAAATAAAAACCACAGATGCTGTCTGAGACCCCACAAAGAGGGGTCAGCTTAGATACAATGCCTTCAGGGTGAGATTAAGTTGCTTAACACCAAAAGTGGCATTTACCTGACACTGTCATCTTTTAGTTTTCTGGCTGCTTGTTTGGATAACTTAATCTGCAAGTCCAATCTCTGTAGGAAATCTTTGGCAGATAATTCTTCTGGTGCAGTGGGCTGATTGTCAGGCTCTTGAGGACTGGGAGAAGAACTACTTTCTTCCTGAACTCCCACTAGTCCTTCATCACAAGAAGGGGAGCTGTCAACAGCTTCGTTCTCAGGAGACTCCAGTGAATTAAGTCCATTGAACAGTAATGGTTTCTCTGATATAACCGGAATATTCAGGGTTTTCCTCAGAAATATACAGTCATTAGTGAACAGTTTATTTGCCCTCTTTATTTGTTCCATCTGAAAAAGATAGAAAAAATATAAGTTATTAGGTTTTGGCAAAGTATAAAGCACTAACTTTCTGAAGCAGTATAAAACCTTTAGTTAAAATAAATCTATACTTCTTTGCAGCAGCAATTATTTCAGGAAAGAATTTGTTTGCATGCAAAGTGATTTCAGAGTGCATGTTTCAGCCTTGCTAACATCCTAGCTTTATGTGCACTTGACTCCACAATACTGCTTTTTCCAAAGCCTTGCACTGCCTGAAGATGCTTTCCTTGAACAGTCTTGCAGTCTCTATGCAGGCTCACAGGAACAGCCTGCCAAAGAACAAAAAATCTATCACAAAAGTACTGTTGATTTGGATTTATATCAGAATACGGCTCAGAACTGCTAGCAGCTCCTGTAGGTGAACTCTCTGGTAGAAGTGATACAGAATCTAAACAAGGGGGATAAAGCCACTGTGAGGATTCAACCTGTTGATGCAGATGGCTAAAATGGTGAAATGCTTAGATTTAATAATCCCATTTAAAAACTGAAGAGCTAATATCCAGTGTCACAAGTAAGAGAATATCACTACTCTTCCAGCTCCTAAAGCTTGGAAATCATTTTTAGTAAGGCTCAAAGAGTATAAAAGTGCAAGTTCTCCCCCAGGCTGAGCACCCTTATGAAGGGCATAAAGGAAGCTTTACCTGAGTCATGAGACTTCTAATGGCCCCAGTGTAAATGTCAATTGTTAAAATCTCTATAGGTTGTCTGTCTTGATAGGTATAAAAAAAGTTTAAAATACTAGCTGGAACTTTTCTTTAAAAATACAATACAGAGGCTGAAAACTGAGATCCTGTGTCAGGGGAGTTGGAAGGTGATGCTTCAATAGCTGATAAATAATGCACTGCACTGCTATTCTCTCTCCTATTTCACTGTAATTCTACCTCTGGTTATTTCTTCCTAAAATACCAGTTCATAGCATTTGGAAGTCAGTACCTCTGCACTGAGCAATAATGAAAAACAAATACTTGATTCAAAAAAGAACATCCCTCCACCCTGAGCAGGTTACTTTGTATGTGCAACTCCTACAACAGTGTCACTCTGTATATTCAGAAGTGTATGGAGAGCAGGATCTAACAAGAGTTTTCTTCTTTTTGTGCTGGAAAGACTGAAGTAATGCTTGTTAGCTACAAATCTATCATAGTGAAAGAGCAAAAGCTTCAGCACATGCTTAATATTTTAACTGAAGCTGTAAACTGGTGCTGAACTAATTAATCAAAGCTACTTCTATTGACAACAAAATATAGTCCTCATCCTTCTCCCCTCAAAAGGGATACAGCACTTGCACTGAACCATAAATTGGGTGAACCATAAATGTGAATTCCCAGTGTTAATTTACTCAAAAGGAAAATAGAAAAAAATGCAAGTTGTAAAGATTAATAGACAGTATCCAGGTGAAGGGCAGAGGATGAGGCCAAACAAACCCCATTGATCCCTCTCCCCCAGCATGGTATTTTTATCTATCTTGAACTCTCTATGCCAAGTCATGCAAAGGCAGGCACTGGACAGGATGTCTCTGGCTACAAAGCATCTCCCAGTGAGGAAAACCACAGGGGAAACTTCTAAAACCAGTAATACTGGAGGCAATGGCAGCCAAAGATAATTCTGATGTTTCCATTACAGCTCTCACTTCCAGCCAAGAATGCACGATGCAGGAAACAAACAGAAGGACTCTTTGGGGGAAGTCAGTCCTTGTCATTGTGTGAGCACACAACAGTCTGCATTTTGCTAAAAGCAAATGTGTTTGCATGCATTCCTACCCTGGGCTGAAACCCATTAAAACAGAAACACAATGGCTGATTTTGCTGAATTTGTCATTGCTCTCAGGGGCATTTCATGTCAGATTAACCTCTCTCAACTGCAGTCTATAATGATGCAGTTCTGGCTTCTTAAGCAGAACAATTATTAAATCAAATAACCAATGAGATGTTGGGAAAAAGCCCCAACATATGTATTTTACATCATTAGCACAGCAAAAGCCTATCAAACTGATATTAGAAACAAAGTTTATGTTTCACAACTTAGAGCTGTTTGTACAGGTTTGATTCACAACTTTATTTCAGTTGAAAGGGAGGGGTAAACTGCTTAGAAATGCCTTTTTTTTTAGGAAAGTACTATTTTAGTGATTTGTCTGTATTTTTCACTTATTGAAGTAGGCAAACACACTTCAGAAGAAGACTA
Source organism: Aegithalos caudatus (assembly GCA_013389925.1). NCBI lineage: Eukaryota > Metazoa > Chordata > Aves > Passeriformes > Aegithalidae > Aegithalos > Aegithalos caudatus. Next base: position 73,342 of record WEIU01004720.1, read on the forward strand.
ACATGGCTAAAACACTTAGGCCAGAGACTCTGTACAGGAAGTCCTGCAAAAAACAAGCAAAAAAACCTAACATCCAGTGAGCTGCTTTACCCTCTTAGTGAGCAAAAGTTTACTTTAATGTGGGCCAGTGTCATTAACCCTGTTGCCAACAAGAATCAGTCAGAAGTGGTGTAATCTTTCAAAAGAGAAGAGAAATAGACTTTCAACCCTTTCCACAATGAAGGCTGAATGCTGTTGAAGGTGATGGAAGGCTTTAGCAGATCTTGCAGACTGCCCCTCCAGTCAGAACCTAATCATTTGGGACTAGACTGTAGCTCTTCTAGAGAGAGCCCAACTGGAAGATGGTGTTTGCAACTGATGTCAAAGTGGCACTGACTGTACCAGTGCCACACTCATCAGCTGCTCAGCCTTGAGCAATTTCCTGTGCCGGGACTACTGAAGCTGCACATCGGGATATGGGCCCTACATAAGTGGGAATGAGGCAGGGTAGGTGAGTTCTGCTCCATCTGGAATGGTGGTACAAGGGTAGACTTTATTGGACTCTGCATGTCCTAGGGTGGCATAGACCTTTCAGCATTTTTTACAGAAATAAACTTTCTTTCTCCATAGAAAGTGAGCAGAAAAGCAGCAACACTGTCAAATCAGTGGTAAGTGTGCCTCACCTCTGGGCTGGTAGGCAGATCACAACAGAAGAAGGTTTAGCCCTGAAGCTACTGGAAAAAAATTCTTTATTCTTGTCATGGCCTGTGCATCAAGCTCAAAATAATGCTTCTTCTCAGGGTAAGTTTAACTACACAGATTTTCTTTTTTAACCTGAAGTGAGTGCAGTGGTGAAGAGCGGTGTGAGTACAGGTCCATTGGGCAGGAGCAGGTGTGTGTCCTTTCTCCAGGCTCACAGCCCGTGTCACTCCCGGGCAGCTCCAGCCCTCTGCCGCCAGCGCTGCGTGCTGACCGCTCCGGGCAGGCCGTAACAACTGATGTCAGCATTTCAAACACTGAAACTAAAACTAACACCGTACCCACACCGTTTCCTGCCCAGTGTGTGTAGGAAATACCCTACGGGACAAATTCTTGCTGTCATCTCGCGGCTCTGGGCGAACAACTGTCCCCGCTGCCCGGGGAATTGCCGCCAGGCTGTGGAGGCGGTGCCTGCCGCGGGAGCTGTGCCTGCCCCATCCCCGCAGGTGTACAAGGCCAGGCTGGATGGAGCTCTGAGCAACCCGGTCCAGTGGAAGGTGTCCCTGCCCACGGCAGGGCATTTGGAACTGGATGATCTTTAAGGTCTCTTCCAACCCAGGCCAGTCTCCAGCACTAAGCGCCGCTCCCGGCCCCGCCGGCGGTGCTCCCTTACCGTGACGCCGTACTTGAGGGCGATGCCCTGCAGCGTGTCCCCGGCGCTCAGCCGGTGCTCCACCCAGCACTAAGCGCCGCTCCCGGCCCCGCCGGCGGTGCTCCCTTACCGTGACGCCGTACTTGAGGGCGATGCCCTGCA